>OMLM01013251.1:0-11486 GCA_900302695.1 Helostoma temminkii | reverse complement strand
ATTTCCAGCTCACATTCCCATCATACTGCTGACAGGGTGAGCAGCGAGGTGCTTTGCTAACCTTGGCCTTGTCTTATGTGACAGATGAGAGCAATGCTCAGAGAAACGTTTTATCTTGCCACTACTCTTTTTAGGAACATAAATCTCTAATTGCTAAACTTTTTAATTAAATGTTGTACATCCAGTGTAATTTCTTATGTCCACTCTTGAATAAAATCAGTCAAAGTCTACACAGTTGTGTACACACACTGAAAACTGCAGGTTTGCATTTTAAGAATATGGCCGGAGCAGTAACAGCTGTTTGAACTGTTTAAACTATTTTAAGAGAATGTGTGAGATTGGTGTAGTAAAAAAAGGGTGGGTAGTTGTGCATTCCCAAGAAAAGGCTAAGCCAATAAGTAACATTTTTATTTTCAAAAATATGAAATGGATATCTTCCATAAATTTGTTAATAATTAATAAGATAAATATAAAATGCCCTACCTGTCTTTAAACAGACTGTCTATATAATCCCACTTCTAAAGAAGCCGGATCAAAACAACAAGCACTATACATAATAACTGTAGAATTACAAACAGTATTTCATTTTATTGCTACTGTAATGTCTGAGCTCATACAGCAGAGCAATTTAAAGACTTCACTTAAGAGCAGGCTTCACACATTAGCACTGAGATGATGAAGGAAGTGCAGGAGGAGCAGGTGAGCAGCAAAGAGTCTTTTATTTAGTTAACCACTAATGGCTGCATGAACAATATCTTGGTCTGACCTCTACAGTCTCTTTCTATTAGATTCAGTGTTATGTACCATGTTTCAATGAACTGTTTGAATGTGTCAACATAATATACAACAACAATAAACTAAAACTTCTTGTTACTCTCTACAAGTGTGTGTCACACAGGAAACATTTATTACTTTTTCTCGCAATGGGAAAATAAATTTTCATTCAAATGTAATAACACTTCTCTTCAGAAAATATACAGTTAATAATTTACTTTAGTTGTTTGTTCAGTTTTGCAATGTCTGTGCTAACTTTCAGACCCAAAAAAGACATGCTGTCATAGGAATCTTTTCAAGTCTGCAGGGATTTTTTTTTCTTCATCATAGAGACAATTCAAAAAGGTCAGAGAGGGGAACCAGACTGAACACACTGAATCCCCTCTATCACAGACTAAACCCAACAGAAATGCTTAGGACACCTTCCAATCATACTCTGGATTGACAGATAATTGCACGGATGTATGGGAGTCAGTCAGGTCCTTTCTCATCCACAGTAAGACAAATAGTATTGACAAACTATTTTGTCTGGCTCACTTGAAATCCAGTCACAGTTCCCACAAACCAGCAGTGTTTCTGCTCTAACAGATTGTTAGTCATTGTAAGTGAAGTATATTATATATGATTAGTAGTGCACATTAGCCTAGACATAGATAGATAAAGCAGCAGATGGATAGTAAACATACTGAATTGTGAGTCAAATCAAACATTAATAGTAGATTTAATTTGTCATTTGTTGTGGTGGATTTAAGGACAGATATGTATGGCTGAAATCTGGAAATTTATGCCATTTTAGGTTTTTTGCCTTTGATTACCTGATAAATCAAGACTTGGCAAATCTCTGGAGGAAAGGGGATTCCCTGCTCCTAAAAAATGTAGAATGAAATGGAAGTTTATTTATGAGTCTTGTCATGCTCAGCTTACCTCAGAGTCTGTAATTGCAGTAGAGCAATTACAGCTGAATTGAGAACTGGCCTGTCTAATTGACTTTGCTCATTAATCACAGTATAGTCTGGGTAACTGTGTATAATAGATATGGTATAATCTCTGCCAAGCATAAGTTGGCTGCTCTAGCTCACAACAGGTCCTAACTGTTTGAGTTCTTTTTTAAGTTCTGAAGCACTTGGAACATTCAGAAATGAAAAACCTGCCAAGTACAGAGACCTAAATCTTTAAAGCTTCACTTATTGTTTTGTTTTTCTTTTTTCTTAATAAAATACAGTGTAAAAATATGTGAAAGGTATTGAGAGCTTTAAAGCTCAGTGAACATGCATATTAATGTGCATGGGTATGCAAGGTATGCTAATCCACAGTTGAATAATTGGCTGCTAAAGGCTAAGGCAGGGCCCATAACATTAATGAATGCTAACAGCTTCAAATTAGTTGGGTTTGTAAATATGCAAGTGTTAATCATATTAGCAAGGTGTGTGTTCAGCTTATGGAATTTGCCCCTTGAAAAACTGATTTGTAAAGCTTTAAACTTCTGTGTTGTAGAGGTGGAAGTGAAGAGTCAGTCACTGGAGGTGAGTCTTCTTCTGGATGTTCAACCAGCTTATTGTGTATAGTAAACTGAGAAGCACCATTCAGCTTTCATATGGGAAAAATGGCTATTATATTCATTATTGGCCCATATTAACTGATTATTTTTCAGTGTTGGATAAGATGAATTCTTGATAAAATGGAGTGTTGTTACATCAAGCAGCCCTAAGTCTGTCTGATTTGTAAACCTAACATCTAACACAGTTCCAATAAATATTATGGTTTATACAGTACACTCTTTACTAAAAATTTACTGGCATATAGAAATACATTAAAATAATTGCAGCCAATTCTTTAAATTATATTTTCTTATTCAGGATGGTCCAAATTCAAAGTGATGTTCTGCATTTGCTTATTGAAGTGACTGGTTATGGCTCTGTCATTTCATTTTGACCTTTTTTCCTTAATTAAGTAATTAACTGAGGAGAATACTGACAGGACTTCATTTTCTCAGTCATAATACTTGTCTGTGATTTCGCACAGGCAACTGAAGTGTTTGATTTTTATTTATTTATTTTTTTTGTATTATTTTGCTCATTCAAAAGGTAATTTATATAATGGCGCTCATCATCACCAAGGTAACATTGGGGGACTACAGTTAATTCATCTCCACTGAGTATGTTTTTGTGAAAAACAGGCAGGCATGAGTTCCCCAAGTTAACTGTAAGTCAACCAAGACAAGATTCTGAAACACGCACTATTCGGCAACAGGTTGATCAGCTTCACACAAGAACAGTAATTTTTTATTTTATATTGAATTAACTTTTAATAAAGCATTTCACTGTTTCATTAATTATAAGCACAATTTCCTGCACCACCTTGTGCACCAATGCAGAGATCAGGACAAAATAAAGTACTTTGAGAGTAGAGTACTTTGTTCCACCATATCAAGTACAAAAACAAGTTCAACTCTTGATAAGACTTAATTATCCAAAAGAATTACAATTTTCTGTGTCAGTGTACTGAGACTGCAGGGACCTCTCTGATGTTGCACAGCCAGCTCTACAGCTCTGCAGAGCTTTTAATGCTTTTATTGTAGCAGTTTTGCAAATTTGCATTTGGTGATTAACACTGCTATGTGTGTGTATTGGCCTGTCGTTTGGTCTGTTTGTTGAGCCTTTTCCAGTCTATGACTGTGTTTACATGAGTAACCAGGTTACTCAAGCCATTTTCACCTAGGCACTCAGGGCTATGTCTGGAGAATCAGGTCCGTACATCGTGTGAAGTTGTTCACACATGCAGCACACAGCAGTGGCAGTAGTCCATGCAGCTGGTTGTTGGGCTCAAACTGATGTTACACAGACTTTTGTCATAAAAATGTATTTATTAATTAATTCAGATTTTTTTGAAAATAATGGTAACTTCATGATATTTGACAATTAAGTGTGCCAAATATTTAGATATTGAAGAAATGAATAAACAAATAACAGACAATTCAGTATCAGGAGGGGGCTGTTTTCAGCCCAAAAGGGGTTAAAAAGAGATGTAACCAGCTTAGGTTTTTAGACATTGTTCAAACACTGTCTTGGTTGTATTAGCTACGTTGTCAATAAAACCTAACGCACCTTGAACTTTTGTCTTATCATTTTGAAAAGAGTCTTGGCTGCTTTTATGAAGAATATCCTGCAGTGGCCGAAGAAATTGGCAGATTTTAGACACAACAACAGCTTCTAAAATGATGTGGCTTCATTGTTATTAAATAAATAATGGCGCAGTGAAAAATGTTATTTGTCTGAGGGGGTATTTTTCTAATACAAAGACCTGTTGTGATCAGATGACTTTTATTATGTCTTGACACACACAAAACATAGAATTAAAAGAATGAGCACTAACTTTTACACATGACTGTGCACTCAAAGCCAATTAGAAATCTGGTTACCCGTATTCATAGCACAGTGATTCGAGTTCTCCAGAGTGGCGCTAAACACCAAGTACAGCCGAGGATGACAATGGTCAATGGTTATGTTGGTATTATATGATGAGCATGACTGAAGTTGTTACCATTCAAACTTAGAGCAAAATAACTGTCTAAAGAAAATAACATTGCAATTTAGCTGGTGTTTGGCCTAAAAGAAACTGTTTAGAACTTCGATCATACTAGAGTTCTAGAGGAAAAGTCAGTAAGATTTAACCTCTGGGAGCTATGATTAGCTTTACAGTACCAGTACAGCTTTACTAGTACATCCAAAAGACAGGGAATGGTCAAAGTCAAACTAGAGTTCATCTCATCTAGAGCTCATCTGCTGAAAACCATGATTTTATGTCCATCTCATAGCTGGGATTGGCACATGAAAATGGTTGAGATACTTTAATCTGGGCCAGAGTAGTGAACAGACCATCAGACTGAATTTGACCACTTGAGCTTTAAAGTGTGGATGAAAATCTTATTTTTTTAATTTTTAGCTGTTTAAAAATATGTATTATTAGTTTAGTTTATTTACACCAATTAGTATTGCTTTGTATTTTAACATAGTTTAACTCTTTATTTCATTTTAAATCCTATTTCTAATCTAGACCACTGTAAATGAGGACCTTCCTGCTGTAAATTATTTCTCAAAGTGATAAAAGTGATGATCAAGTCAGTTTGTTATTGTCTTTTCATTGTCATAGTCAAGTTTATGATTTACCATCTCAAATCTCATGTAAACATCTTGCTGCCAGGCATTGGCACATTGGTGGGAAAGTTCTGTGTTTGATAAATGAAGCATTCACACTTGTTTACCAAACTTCATTCGAAGTGATTAAGAGCTTCTCAGACTAGGAAAACGCAATCCTTCCAATTTAAGAATTCAGCCACTGCATCGCTGCTTCTCGCCCTTTTCCTGTTTCCCAGCGGAGTTGCCTGTCAGCTGCTTGGTGCTGGCTCTTTTTCAGCATCAGGAGGGAGCGCTGGGAGGCAACAGAAGCTAATTGGCTTTTATGACAAAAAAAGTTACTTGATGACATAGTAATCAGAGCTTTTAGAAGAATTGTGAGAACTACACAGTCAAGCTGAAGCTACATTGGGTGAGTTTTCGTTATTATCAAACTGGCTGGAAGGCAATTTGGTACTAGCAACAACAAAAACTTCCACTTCTCTGCTGATTTCTTAATGTTAGGACCATTTCAAGTTCTCTCTGCTTTTCTCCTTTATGGTGGCAGGAAAGTACATAAGTATGTTAATAACAGCAAGAAACACACTGTCATGTTTCTGTCTCTCAGTTGTACATAATTACTCATAGGGAACACGTTTTACTTTTTTTTATATGAGCGCAAGTTATCACAGGCGAAACAGAATTTCACACATGATGAATTCAGAATAGGTACACTTTGGACTTCTGATGTGTCCTATTCTTATTTCACATGCAATTCAATCACTTAAATTCACAGAACAATCTAATAATTAGGTTTTATCAAACTTCTTAGTAGAAATCATTTTAGAAAAAAAAGGTATGTAGCAATAGTAGGCTAAAAAGAAGGGTCTCATTTGTCTCATAGCAAATGAGACAATATAGCTATATATAGAGACACCCAATATAGAGACACCCAATTGTGCTCTTGTCACACAGCACACATACTAATATACACTATATTGCCAAAGGTTTTGGAACACTCTATCACTGGAGTCAGGGCAGACAGCAAGGTCCATTAAGACATGGGTGAGCAAGTTTGATGTGGAGAAACTGGCCTGCACAGAGTCCTGACCTCCAGCCGATAGAACACCTTTGAAATGAATTAGAGTGGAGACTGCAAACCAGGCCTTCTCACCCGACATCAGTGCCTGACCTCACAAATGCACTTCTAAAGGAATGGTCAAAAATTCCCATAAACACTTCTAAACCTTGTGGAAAGCCTTCCCAGAAGTGTTGAAGCTGTTATAGCTGCAAAGGGTGGGTCAACTCCATATTAAACCCATGGATTAAGAATGGGATGTCATTAAAGTTCATGTGCATTTTAAGGCAGACGTTCAAAAACTTTTGGCCATATAGTGTGAAAAACCATAGAAAAGTAAAGGGGCCAGAATAATCTCGGTAATCTTTTACATTCCCCTAACATCTGGTGAATGCTTCAAGTGCATACAAAACACATTTAAATAGCATTTTGTGAGGACATTGAGTTAAAGGAGGCACCCCCTACATTTTGTTTAATTGATTAAATGGTTACATTTTGTGTATTGTTTCTTTGGCACATTTTACTGTTTTGGTATATTTGAATTACATCATTTAAGTGTGCAACAATTTAAACAATATAATTGTGTCATAACACCTAGTGATTATTTGTACTGCATGCAGTCAGAACATGTCATTGAGATAAGATTAGCTCTCAAACTATTTACAATGAAAACAAAAGGTCTGTACATAAGTAGATGAAATGGAGCCTGAAGCAACCTGTAACTCAATTCTAAAAAGAGAGCAATGGAGCTGTTCCACTGAGTGATTAATGATTCAAGTATCCCATTCTTTAATGTTCATTAAAATATATTACTGTTGTTATCTGGAAAACAGAATCAATAAAAATGTTTTCATACTGTAGGTTTCCCCATTTTCATGCAAATAAAGCAGATCTGAAGGAGAAAGACAGTAAGACAGGCAGTGGTTTGTAGTCAGTGAGGGCAGCGCTGCTGGGCAGCAGATGGAGGTGATTGACAGTTTGAATTCATTCAAGTATCTTTTATATATTTATTTTGTATGGCTAGACTGTCATATTGCATTTAGACATGTTTTTTGGGGAAGGGAGAGCTGGAAGCATGTCAAGCTTATATTGGTTAAATGACAACAGCAATACAAAGAATGAACTTTGTGTTTGTTCAACATGTAGCATCAAAGTCTGTATCTATTTATTCTGCCTTCTTTTAATAGTCAGTGGGATAATGCTGATATAGACGTGAGCTGCATAGAGGGAGCCATTGTCATACAATGTGCCAGCATGAGAGCTGGAAAAATGTTCTAACCTTTTTGAAAAGCACTTGTTTAACAGGCACCTGTGGATTCATACAGAAACCTCTTAGATTCAATATTTCCTGTGGAGAATATTTTCCATCTCCCCTGAGCACTGTGAACACAGTTCTGCATTAAATGCAGTGCATAAGTGCATACTGTACACTCAGAATAATAAATGTTGTGTATCTCTTTTGTGAGAAAGCATCATTAGTAACCAGGTGTTGTTAGAACTTGTGAGGTTTCCCCATGATCTGGGGATCTTGTTTATCATGACAGACAGAAGAACATTACTTTAGGGGATGGTGCCACTCTCTATCAATACAGAGACCAGTATGTAATGGTTTAATGCAGCTTGACAGCCAGGATAGAGATAAAAAAAAACCTAAACTCTCAGGTTTGTGGTTTGCTTTCTGCAGTCCACCTGAGTCTTCATGCCCACAGCAGCTTACACTTACATCATCCATCTATTCCCCTCAGTGGCTCTAGTGGTGCCTGAGGGATGAAGTGAGTTATTTTGGGTTCACGTTGTCTTCCATTGCAGAGGTGAGACATTCCATATACGTTGATCTGTTGCAACCTCAGGAGGACACTTGACCTTTTTCCACCTCTACCACTTAGGCGCCTCATATGCTACACTGCTCACTTCATCATTTTATTGATTTAACGTGACGCATTATGGATTCTCAGTTTGATAAGCCCGTCACTTGTGATTAGGAAAATGACAAGCCCAAACTTACAATCGCACCATACCTCTCTCAGACAGTGTGAGCAAGTGAGCCAGGAGCCTTCGAGAAGAGCTGCATTTGTTTTTGCAGGTCTGATGTAAATGGACAGCTAGGCTACATGTCAAAACCTCTGTCCTTTAAGGCTCATTAAACCCTGCTGGTGCATGGCCACCTACGGGCAGACCAACAGACAAGAAGAGAAGCAGACAGCCAGCCAGGGATGCTACCAGGTAGAAAGACAATAAGCACGCAAGCATAAGCACAGTACAGCGAGCTTCTCACGGAACATTAACATACTCTTGTTCTTCATGCTGCCTACACGCCTGATTAATGAGGACAGACCTGGTGGATGGCTGAGTTGGTGGTTAGCACAGACTGAGAGTGGATAAGTAGACAAAGAGAGAGGGAATAAAAGGACAGAGGCAGAGAGAGGACTTTGGAGATAGCAGACAGAAAATCAATTACAGGGCTTAGACACAGTGATCCGACTTTCAAAGCTCTTCACATCAGAAGTTTGAATTCGCTTAGCTTTATTCTAGACAATGGTTCCGTCTTTAACAGCATCGTGGATTCATTAGAGATTCAGCTAGATGATTCACGTGTGGGGAAAAAAGCTTTTTTCTCCCTCCTTTTGATAAAGCAGCTTTCAGACTCGGTGATGGTGAAACTGAACATCGCTGCATTCTGTAGCCTACGGCCAACGCAGTGATAGTGTCAACAAAATTATGAGTAACCTGATTAAATTATTCACAAAACAATGGCTCATTAAATTAATTTACCTACATGTATCAAGTTAAATAAAAGGCATGCTGAACAAACTATTTTACATATGACATGTTGCCACCCAGGCATCAGTGGAGAAAGGGGTGAGAGAATGTCAGCAGCACAGGCATCCGTCACAACTCCTGACATTCATTATTTATAACAATGTCCATCCTTGAGGCTCAGTCAAACCAGGAAGTGGCAAGGTGAAATAAATCTGTGAAATATTTAGTTCTAGAAGATGGTGGTAGTGACAACTTGGACTGAGTTTCTTTCAGTTTTCTCTGTAAGTTATCACTTATTTGAGTTGAAAAAATGACCTTGTCATGTTGCAAGCCCTTTATATTAGTTCCAAATGTTGTTGTCATAAGAAGTCACTGTTGTATTTACAGTACATCGTTGACTCCTGTGTCTTGAATGGTTTGCAGATTCCTGTCTGGCCTACACAAAAGGAATGGTTTGCAGACAGGTATGAGACAGGAGTCAGCGATGTACTGTGAAGACAATGGTGACTTCATGTCACAACAACGTGAACTTGACGTCACATTAGGAATCAAGGTGAAGGGCTTGGAAAAGACAGACTTTACATTCAGTGTGGAAAAATCTCAAATGACTTTTATTCATGTTTGGCCATCGATGAAACATGACGGCAACTCTTGACAGTTAGCAACTGCAAGAAGAAGAGCTCCTTTTTTCTGAATTTGAAAAAATGTGAAAAAATACATACTTCTGGTGATGAAATTAGTGTCTAATTTCCTTGTCTGGCACATGCGCAGTTGCTTAACTAACAAGTGTGGAGTCAGATTTATGGGATGCATGCAAGCATACCTCAAGACTTGAGGTAAATACATTGTTTTGTCTTTGCAGACACGAAAAAGTATGGTTTGGCCTTTACAGATGCTCTCTTTGCCCCATTTCAAATAGTACTGAGTGAAATAGTACAGTAAGCCTCTTTCTGCTGAGGGTTTCTATAAAATTGAGAATTGAATTGAATTGAATTGAACACAGAGATTACAACTGATATTATGATTTAGGATAAAAATAGAACTAAAGACAAGAAGTACCAGCCTGGTACACTACGCAAAGACAAAGACCAAACATGGGAATCAGCAGGGAATACTTTCACATCCAAACAGCACCTATTTAATGTTCCATTAAAAATGTATGTGTTTAATGATGTGTGTCAAGCTTGCCAGGAAGGCTCAGCAGCTGTGAATGATGTTGGTAAGCAGGTCTGCAGGCCATTTGGACAGGGTGCAGGGGGCCTGTCTGCTCAGGTGTCTGTTTAGGCCAATCTGGATGGCGTGATAGGAGAAACGTTAGGGGCTGCTGAACCCTGGTGAGCCTGGAGTCTTGCTGGCTGTAACAGAAAAATATAGATCTCTCCTCACTGCCATGAGAACAACAGACAATGATCAAGTGTTTGCATCCCCAATGCTAAACATAAATGAAAGGACTCTAATCAATATGAGACAAAACATAAAGAAAAGGTTGTTTGTAAAAATATCAATATAATAGTTCACTTCAACCAGCATTTGCAGTGTACTCTAACATACAGGTCCACAATGTGAATGAAGCTGCTTCAACAGCCTTTCACTGCTATTTTCCATTACTGTGTAAACTGTAGATCTGTTATGCAACAAGCTCCCGCATCTTTAGGAAAAGTTTTCAATAGAAATTTGACATTTACATTTCACATGACAGCTAGCACGTACACAACTACACGCAGTTCACCGGTTTCTCTCTCTGTTTCACTGACATGGCCATTATAGTATATAAATGCCATAAATGAGCTTTCAGACACTTTCAACTGCGCTTGAGGAGATATGGCATTATCACTATGGTGCATGACAGAGTCAATGTCAATGGAGGGTAGGCTATACACAGGGAGGCTGCTGGAGCTCTAATCAGCCTCTTAAAGCTTCCTCATCAACTGGAGCTGTCACAGTTAAGGTGACAGTGTCAACAGAAATGTGCCTACTGACTTTACCATTTCTCTGAGGCTTTCTTTGAGTATTATAAAAATATAGCTCAGTAATAATAGCAACAACATTTATTTTGTTGTACTGTACTGATGGACAGACTTAATGTGAGTCCCTCAGCAATGGTAGTAAATGCCAACAATTTATAGCTTGTTGTTGCGTTGTTGATAGTAGATGTTTGTTATTTAGCAGGTAACTCCTGTCATCGCTGGACGAAGGTGCATTTGAGGAATAGTTTGACATTTTGGAAAATACACTAATTCGCTTTCTTGCCTTAGTTAGCAGTAGTTTAAATTAAGGCAGTCGTTCGTTGTAATATGTTTTAATGACTCTGCTTCTCAGAGTGTGCATCCATGTGAAAGTGGCAGAGTAGATATTAATACGACATTAATACGATATTACAGTATTTCACAAAGGCAAAATAAGTAACACAATATCAGTATTACGTGAATTACATGAACATGAGTGGCACCAAAGCAGACAACTCATGAAGGAAGGAGAAGGGGCAAGGCAATATAAAATAAAACTTAACAAAATGAAAGCATGAAAGAATACACCGTCATATAGTGCCTATTGGAAGATCTGTAGGAAAAGTAACAGATACGTTGTTACAATGAGACATTGCATTTTTCTTATTACATATACATGTACAGTACATCGACTATAATGCATACATGTTATAACAACAATACAACCAAAATATATCTTATAAGGAGAAAAAATGCTCTGACACATATTAGTTTTTGCTGCTCCATGAGCTGTCACCGTTGCCACATAATTGCATA
>OMLM01013249.1:0-11956 GCA_900302695.1 Helostoma temminkii | reverse complement strand
GCAACACAGAAGGAGTGATCCCTGGCAATGCTTTGGTGGTTGACCCCAAGAAGCCTTTCAGAAAGCTGAATGCATTTGGAAATGCCTTTCTCAACAGGTACACACACACACACACACACACACACACACACACACACGCACGCACACGCACACGCGCACACACACACACGCACACACACACACGCACACACACACATTGACAAAGATCCATCTGAAATGCATTAATTAAATGAAAACACCTCAGCCTGGAGGGATTGGTTCAGATTCCACAGCAGCAGAATCAAAATTCTATCAAAAACCAACAGAACACACAATCAACAACATCAAAACACAATACATCTAGAATATAGTACTAATATAGAGAATTAGACACACCTGTTTTCTCCAGGTAGAATTCTCCTGGAGAACTTTGATTTCTCTGCCATATATATGCATAACCAGGTTTCTAATTAGCGTTCTACAAACATGCATATGCATGACAACAGGCTATAGACTTTGACCATTCTGCTACTGTCAGCAGTAAAGAGTGACTGGACAAAAGGGGAGATCATTGCACTGAGCAATGCTGCCTCGTTTTTTAATTAAATCAGTCTGCTCAAAATCAGTCTAAAACTGAAACCAAAGCAAACTGCACAGTAGTTTGTTCTAAATAAGTCACTTTTCACAGTGTTTTCCTGTAATTCAGAACATTTTGTCTGTGAGCATGTCTCTGCTACAGCACTGTCAACGTCCCCTTATACATACAGTATATCAACAAAAAGTCTCTTCCTGTGGAAACAGTCTCTTTTGTCTCTATACAGTTAAAATCTGTGAACCACGCTCCTACATAAGCCCGAGGTAGAGGAGAAATCAGATTACTCATTTGCTGCATTTATATGTGGATTTCCAGTAACCATGCTTCTTAAATGAATGTAAACTCATTCTCCGATTACCCAAGGAACATGGTTTCTCTGCGTAACCTGTTTACTTAAGTTAATGTAAACAGAGTCGGTTGATATGCAATCAGGTAAAATGCAGGGAATAGAAACGTGTGCGAGACATTTGTGAATAGGAACGCAGCGTCAACACATGGACAGGTGCCTTTAAGCTGTGCAATCAGACAAATCATTCTGCAGTTATCCTGAGCCTGTTTGGACTGATGGAGACGCAAAGCAAGGGACCTGTGCCAGCGTTTCTTTTCACACGCGGGTGGAGCAGCCAGTTGCTAAAGGTGCTGTTCAGGCCACATTCCTTCATTTGCCTGTCCAGACTCACCAGCTGGAAGTCATCCAGTTATAAGTGAGCAGTGTGGTCCTTGATTTGTGCCAATGACTCATTTTTTTCACTAGGGAGAGATCTTACATTCCCCATAATGATGGAGGCAATCAAGGTTTATAAAATCACTTTTTCTCGGCACTCCACTCCTGGTGGATTTCAGGTCTCTGTTATAGGGACAGGCCTGTGTTTTGCAAAGCTAATTGCTGAAGACAGATGCTTTCAAATATCTTTGGAGGTGTGTGTTCTAAAAATACTAAATGTTATACCAAGGTGAAGTATGTAAACGTAGGAGGAAAGACTGAGGAAGAGTTTATAGAAGACAGAGAATGAGAATCCACATCACAGCTCTACATTCCTGTATGATTGAATTTTCCTCTGCTCATTGGTCAGGCTTTCTCTGTTAGTATGCGCGCCTGTGTGTGTGTGTGTGTGTGTGTGTGTTTGTCTGTGCATGAGAGTGAGCCAGTCATCTTTGCAGAGTCATCCTACTGGAAAGGGGAAAGTGCCAAAAACTCTTTACTCGTGTGGTAGTGTCGTCAATGTGACGGTGCACCACTGCTGAAAGAAGCACTGATTGTCAGTGAGTGGGGACGGCTGCTAATCTGTTTGTATTTATGCAGCAGGAGAAAAACTAAGGGAGCAACAGAGGTAGAGGGGAAAGAGAGGGGAAGAGATGCAGAGGCCTGGTTTGGTATGATGCTTGTTGTTAACCCATTACACATCTACCATGATACTGTTATGTCTTCTCTCCTCGTGTAGGTTTGTATGTGCCCAGCTACCTAATCCAGTGCTGGAAAGCATCAGTGTGATTGACACTCCAGGAATTTTGTCAGGAGAGAAGCAGAGAATCAGTCGAGGTAGGACACTGCACTTGAGGTCCTCACATTTTTATCTGTTTATGTTAGTGTGTGAGTGAGAGTGTGCGTCAGTGTTTGTTCCCTGGACCCCATTCAGCTG
Source organism: Helostoma temminkii (assembly GCA_900302695.1). Classification (NCBI taxonomy): domain Eukaryota; kingdom Metazoa; phylum Chordata; class Actinopteri; order Anabantiformes; family Helostomatidae; genus Helostoma; species Helostoma temminkii. The sequence continues at coordinate 9,742 of OMLM01013249.1, read as the reverse complement.
CAGCCCTCTAGTCCCACTGAACTCTCAACTACAATGTCAGCATTTCCTTTGGGCTTGCGTGTGTGTATGTTTACTTTGGCATTTGGTTATCAGGAGGATTATGCTTCATTCATTTCAAAGAACAGGAAGCAGCAACAAAAAGATGAGCTTTATATGCGATCTCTCTCACGCACATGCTCAGACACACATGCGTTCACACAGTTTCCTGCACTGAATTTAAAAAGAAAAATAGTGATTTGGTTATCTCATGATTTGGGACTCTTTGTGAAATGTCAATAAAAACAGCTACAGATTTAGGAGGGTTTGGTTGATTCAGCAACATATGTTTTAAATTTGTCTTAGAAAGAAAAGTCAGTATTTGTGGGACAAAGTCTTTTCACAGTTGTTGCTGAACATCAAGTGCACCCAGATATCCAGAAAACCATCCAAGCACCTTTTAAATGTTCTCTCATTTTGTTTTAGATGTTTGCTATTATTCCTATATTTAAGGATACCTACTGTAGTTTTGAACTGAAGTGTGAAGAGACGTTGTGAGGTGTGAAAGGCCTACAGGAATTCTCTTCAGCTTCTTTCATGTTGATGTGTGTGGCATTGGTGGCATTCCTAGAGTTGAACCCTGGTGTTGCCATACCAACTGCTAACAATAACAACAGTGGTCAGATAAACAAAACTGGTCACAATTTACTCTGTCTCACTTGTCTTTCCTATTCTAAATAAGTCTAAATAAAAGCTGTCCACATATGTAACACATGACTGTCAAATGTTTACAGTCACATATAGGTTAAATGATTTGTTATTACAGGTGCCAGAACTCATGATGTGTTCTAGTCCTGCAGTTTATTAGTGCTTTTATCAATATAAAATTATATTAGGGTCTGTTTGCAGTCAGAGAACATCCTGATGAAATAAAATCCTTTGTGACTTTGGATTATCTTCTTTTGTAAGTATAAACTATCTTCACTCAGAACCGATTGTTATCTCCTGTCAGTTCAGATTCAGGTCATGGCATGTACTGTACAGCATAAAGTGATAAAGTGATTCAGCATGTTGACATGATAAATTACGCTGTTTAAAAGGGTAAAAACTAACAAAGAATAAGTCATGGTCAGTGGGTTCAGCATATTACTTCACTGTTGGGTTGGGTCTGCTGGGATTTTATTCAGAAGTTGAACATTAAAACATTTTTATCATGAGATCGTTGTCCACAGCTTTTTTTTGTTTTCTTAGAAGCAACACAGAATAATGAATGTTATAATGAATATTTCAGACTTACTTTATATTCGGTAGTTAAATTAGTTGAAACAGATCCACATCAACTCTGTTCTACTTTCTATTTATCTGGTCAAAGTGTCCCTTGAACATGTTGTCAAATCAAATAAACAGCACAGTGAGATGTGACACTGTGATTGTCTGTTAGACATTAAAAAAAATGCAGGCTAAAGTTAATCTCCACTGAGTCAGCACAGCTGTGTTTTATCTGGGAACAGTGCTTGTGTTTGTGGTGAAATGTGTGAGTGTGTTCGTTTTCTTTTCATCCATTTCCATCAACTTGTTTAGCGTATATATAAATAAAATGTGGCACAAGCATAAACAAAATATGATACAAACCTATTGTTGTTTTTACATGCAGAACAATACAACTGAAAATATTAACATTGCTTTATCGACGTGTACTGTAAAATCTATAAGGCAACATCTATCAATCTTTTATGGGTCCCATTCTTTACTATTACTACTTTTCTTTCATCTAGTTGCATTGATTCATCAATATCTGTCTTCTTTGTTTATTTGTGTGTGTCTGTGTCCGTTCAGATGAGGAGCTGTCAGGCTATAGTTGCCTACATAGATGTCCTTATGGAGGTATTGTAAATTAAAAAAAAAAGGAAAAAAAAGTCATCAGGCCATCAACTAGCTGCAAAAAAGCTTATTAAAGGGATATCTTGACTGTTACATGTTCTTCACCAGAGTCTTGTCTCATGGTTTTGGATGACAAATGTAATTTGTCTTTAAGTTTACCTCAGTAGCTAGCAAGGTGATTATTGAAGGTAGATTCATCTTGTGCTGCCTTTTAGGGAGAGTGATGGACAAACGTAGCCAGGATGAATTCAGTTATTTGCCCTATGCTCTGGCTTTTAATCCACATTTAAAACACCCTTAACATTCACCAAATTGCCATGATATTTAGCATTCATTGTACTCTGAAGACTAATGATTTTTAAGGTCCACGATCTAAGGATCTCTCTGTGGGCTGCAGTTTGGCCCATATATCTCAAAAACTCTAAACGCACTAAAAAGTGCCATTTTTGTGTATAGTTACATTCACCAGATTAGGAAACATAGAGTTTGGTCATAACCTTTTCTCTTCTGCCACCATATGTCCAACATTTATTTGTATAAACACAAAAGATAGCTTAACAGGTCATCTGCCATTCAGTTTAAGTACAATAATTTTTCCACTAAATGAAAACTTTGAGACTCTGATTTGCACCTTCACATCAGTCTCAGCCAAAATATCAGCATTGAAGTACAGTATATCAGCTCTCTGTCAAAATACACTGTAAAGTATCAAGGACAGACAATCAGTCCTAATGTTTTCTATTTTTAAGCAACGATACTCAAATGTACTTTTTAAATCAGTAAGCATTAAGTTTTGGGGATTTAATTTCTCAGGCCGCTATTAGGACAAACTTTGCATCTGCTGCTATGTTGGATGCTCTTGTTTGGCTTTGCACATTGCAGGAACATTACAGCCTGTAAGGGGTGCATGCAAAACTTCAGATACTTTATATACTATTGTTACTCCTGACACCATGTGAAAAGTGCGCTGAGTGAAGAATAAACCACTAAAATTCAAAGTGCAAGGTATCTACCCTCCATAGCTTTGCTCCAGCAGCAGCGTGTGCTCTTTTTCCTCTCGACTGTGCTCAGATGAAACTGAAAGACGCATCTGTTTTACATACTTATTGCTACTATTGCTAAACCTCTGCCTCCATCCCAGTGAGGAGTTATTAAATACTCAGCAACCTTAAATTGTTTTTTGTTTGTTTTGTTTTTTTTGGAAGTTGTGAAAGTTCTGTTCACTATGTATAGATAGCCCTTATAAAACTGATTTAACTTGAGTGTTAACTGTTCCTCTGCTGGGTGGAGTGGTGGTTTAGTCACAGTAGCAGTAACAGCATTTCAGCAAGTATGTAAAAAAGAGGATTTTTATCACAGCTATGTTTGTATAGTAAGGCTACCTCGTTCGGAGGAGGAAAGGTGGATCAGTGTAGGTCATATTGAAGCAAGCCTATAGAGTGATTTTAATTTGAAAAGGTATGTTTTTCACAAACATAGTTCTTTAGAAAATCCATTTGACATCCACTTTATTAACAAAAAAGCTACTTCTCACTACCAACTGACAGCAAATGCCTTTTGGTTGCTATCCAGTAATCTCAACTGTTTACCATTGACTCTGCATTTCTTATCTGTCCTTCAGTATTGGTTGGAAATTCTAGCTCACTAATCCTTCAGTCTGTCCTTTGTCCTTTGTTCTCCTCTCATATACATTGGAATTTCTCCAGGTAAGAGTCAGTTTTGTCCTTGATAGGGAAAGAAAGTCAGTGGATTCAATCATGTACTCCCGCTGACAGACTTCATCGTTGGTTCATTTATTTAAGCATTAATTTATGGAAGCATTAACTCTTTCTTACATTTATTCATAGTTTGAACCTTGGCAGCACCATCTCGTCAGTAAACACACATTCTTTTCTCTCAACGTGATGTAATATGAGCGTAGCTCTTACTGCCCCCTGTATGACTGTATGACATGGTAATGGTTTTCTTCAATTACAGTTGTTGCAACATCACAGTCAAGATTGATCTTTCAGTTCTTGGGATATAGATAATGTTGAACTTCAGCATTAACACGTTACCTGCTTCAGTCGTGTTGTAATGACACAGCTACAGGATAGAAGCAAAGAAATCAGAGTGTTAAAGGATATAAAATTAACAATCTGTTATTCTCTCTTTCTGCTTTTGTTCAAACCCTCCCACTCCTCATTTGAAATCTTAATTTCACCTTTTATTCCACACCCCGACCATTTTCTTGGCTCCTCTCCTTCTCTTCCATGTCCTCTCAGGCTATGACTTTGCGGCTGTGTTGGAGTGGTTTGCAGAGCGAGTGGATAGGATCATATTGCTGTTTGACGCCCACAAACTGGACATCTCTGACGAGTTCTCAGAGGTGATAAAGGCCCTGAAGAACCACGAAGACAAGATCAGGTAATATAGGATTACTTGACTTAAATACATTTTTATAACCAAAGCTACACAAAGTAGAAATGTTGAGTATTCATGTAATATTAATGTGGGAAGCACTTTGTCAACATCACCAACATTCTCCTACTGGTTTTTTCAGGGTTGTGCTGAACAAGGCTGACCAGATAGAGACCCAGCAGTTGATGAGAGTGTACGGTGCCCTTATGTGGTCACTGGGGAAAATAGTCAACACGCCTGAGGTACAGTAATCATGAACTGTAAGATGTAGAAACTGTCACATCTTCCATAACTTTTCTGAGTAAACTGCAACGCCACTGTTTAATTTTGGTCTGAGCCTGAGACGAGCACTTTACAATAATTAATATAAAAGTTCTGTTTCTGTGGAAAGATGTAGGAGTAGTTTAATGGCAGCATGACCCATAGAGTTACATTGGCCAAATTTAAAAAAAGAACACCAGGCTGAAAAAGACTGGAATTTTTCTTTTAAGCGTTCCACAGATGATCAGAGCAGGGCATGAGGATCCGTCCTAGAAATTGGAAACTGTATGGGAAAAGTAACTTTTTATTACAAAAGAGAAATTTGGATTTTTCTCTGCTCCCTAACATGATTGGAGCTGTGATGCTACTAGTTGAACTGCGCCCTAAATGTCCCCTATTATTGTGTTTCGGTCACACCCACTGATCTCCTCTATGCTTTCCTCCCTGACAGGTGATCCGTGTGTACATCGGTTCATTTTGGTCCCACCCTCTGCTGATTCCTGACAACAGGAAGCTGTTTGAAGCAGAGGAGCAGGACTTATTCAAGGACATCCAGTCTTTACCGAGGAATGCAGCACTTAGAAAACTCAATGATCTGATCAAGAGAGCAAGATTAGCCAAGGTAAGGTACATAGGAAAAAAGCAGACCTACCCCACCAATTGAGAGTTTGGCTGTTGGACAGTGGTATTAATGATTTCTAAATGTTAATTTTAAAAGTACTGGTACATATCTGTAACTAGCAGATACAGACAAAATGACAAAATGTTTTCAGACTATTTGTAATAAACTATAATAATGGAACGTCTGCCGTTATTTAACAGTGTTAGTGTTTTTACCACAGGCACATGTGTTTGCTATTTATTCTCTCCATCACTCACTCACTCACTCACACTCTCCAGCCTATCCAGCTGTTAACCTTGACAGAAAAGGCTTGTCATTGTCATAGAACCAATAGAACCAGACAAATGTGGCTATTCTCTACTGAGTAAATTATTTCCTGTTTCCTCTCAGGACAGAAAGTGAGGTACACAAGGCAACAATCCACTCTCTGTTGTACAGGAAGGAAACTTAAAAACGCACGTATCTATTGAGCTAAGAGTCAAGCATAGTTTTCCTGTCTGACAGCTGATAGGGTGTGATGAGCTTCAAGGACATGAGGTGGATTCAGGGAAACACAAATGCATCTCCACAGCAACATAACAAATATGGGCTGTTCCTTTTGCACTTTGTGTTGACTATTAAGTAGAAATGTCAGCATTAAGGTAATCTGAGAGATTTACTATATGAGTAATGCGATTAAAGGAGTGTTAAGAATCTCCAGAGTCCACAGTTGCTGATTGCTGCCTACGAATTTATATTTGAGCCATTTATCAAGTCCTTAACATAAAAAATAAATGAGACATGTAACACTGAAGGTGAAAAATGGGACAACAATATACTCATACTCAGTTTTGTAAAACATCGTGTCAACAGTTTTGGTTTGAGTTGAATTTCACAGTACACATAGAACTAATGAACGGATAATAAAAACAGTTCAGACATTGGTTCAGACCAAGTGAATGAAATTAGGCCTGCACATGCTGAATGGAATTCTGAAAACAAGAGCATTTCTTATGTAATGATATAATCTGGAACAAAATAACAGTTTGAGTAAACATATGCATTAATGCAAGTACGGCTACAACAATTTATGAATACGTGTGTTGGTTGTCTTATTCTGTTTTTAAAAAATTAGCAACTGCTTGAAGAGCTTTTTCTTCTCACAGTGATCAGACTTGAACTAAAATTGTAATCTTAAATTATAGAATTAAAACCAGACTTAAACATACTGCCCAAGTGAACTTGTTGTTAACTGTTTGGGTGGTTTTCACTCTCCATATGCAGGTCCATGCCTACATCATCAGCTCACTGAAGAGAGAGATGCCCTCTATGTTCGGAAAAGAGAACAAGAAGAAAGAACTGATCAGCAGTCTGGGAGACATCTACAAACGCATCGAAAGAGAACATCAGATATCTCCTGGAGATTTTCCTAATTTGAAAAAGATGCAGGTACAGTAAAAGGCAAATGTAGAGGAATGTAGATTTATATACAGATGTTTAGAGAAATGTTTTCTGTGTTTTCTTTTCCAGGATCAACTCCAAGCACAGGATCTCACCAAATTCCAGCCTCTGAAACCCAAACTCCTGGAGGCAGTTGACGACATGCTTGCTAACGATATTGCTAGCCTAATGGTCCTGGTCCGCCAAGAAGAAACCCAGCGGCCCAATCCAGTTGTGAAGGGTGGTGCGTTTGAGGGCACCGTGGATGGCCCATTTGGCCACGGCTATGGCGAAGGAGCGGGCGAAGGCATTGATGAAGCTGAGTGGGTTGTTGCACGTGACAAACCAGCCTATGACGAGATTTTTTACACATTATCTCCTGTCAATGGAAAGGTGACTGGAGCCAATGCCAAGAAGGAGATGGTGAAATCAAAACTGCCCAATACAGTTTTAGGAAAGATCTGGAAACTGGCAGACATCGATAAAGATGGGATGCTGGATGACGAGGAGTTTGCATTGGCCAATCACCTGATAAAAGTGAAACTGGAAGGACATGAACTACCTTCAGAGCTGCCTGCACACCTGGTGCCTCCATCTAAGAGGAAAATACCAGAGTAACTGTAAGATTGCTCCAATCACCCTGCCCCAGAAATGTAAAAAGGTAGACAACCCTGCTCTCAAAGAAAAACAGACCAATTAATTTAGGAATATTCCTGCAGCATTATAGCAACAAAGTGCAAATGAAGAGTATTTTAAAAAATGTAGACCACAATTGCATATCCCACTACCCCCTCATCTACAGCCTCCCTTATTTACATGTAGTTAATGAATTAACTCCTGCCGCACTGACTTTAAACTTTAGAATGATGGAAGGATTCTGTCGAATTTAACGTCAGCCTCTCCTACGTAGTGACATTTGTGTTTCAGTGCTGCATTTCTGCATGCTGGATACTTTAGTATCCACCTTTGTGTCCGTTTAAAGGTGAGACGAAGTAGAAGGTCTAACAGATTTAGTCTACAACAAGAAACACTGGAATGTAGCAAAATGTAGGTTGATTTGACAACTACAGGAGGAACATGGAAGCGATGCAACAATGTGCGGATCAAAACAAGAAAAGATTTATTATATTAGTATCTGTCATCAATTCAATAAACTTTCGTTCATAGCAACTCACTCCAGAAATTTGTGCTTAAGAATACACAAATAAAATCAGTTGCAAACACTGTTCTGTGTTTGTAACTGGACAATGACAGAGTGGGACATTTCCAGTATCACCTGCAATTATCACAAACTGGTCTAAAGTAATTTTCAACTCAGTTTTGGATGATTTTATGTAATTCTGAATCTTACTGACATGTTTGGAAATACTGTGATTTTACTATGAAACTATACTATGGGTATTGTTTGACCACGAGTGTGCTGACATTCTCATTATAAATGTATTGTACAGGACTTTGACTGTTTAATGTGAAGACTTTGGCAGTTTTACGTGGCACAACCTGAGAATATTCTATGTATGCATATGATCACATTTATCAGTGTCATTATTTGTAATGTACATGTACTATGTTAATAACTCTTAAACATTATACAGGCTATTGAGCTGAAATTATTCCATTGATTAATCTAACTAACCAGGAAGTTGAAGGGTGAACACAACTCAGTTTGTGATAACAAAACACCAATCAACTTTTGTGTTTTTTGAATAGAAAATGTGTCCTTCCATATCATGTATTTAAGTAGTGCACATTCAATTAAGTGTAATTCTGCTTTACAGTATTTCTAATGTACTACTGTAGCTTTATGCCTGTGTGTGTGTGAGGGTGTGGGTGTGTAATGTGTGTGTGTGTGTGTGTGTGTGTATGTATGTGTATTTCATGTTAGGACCATGTTTATGGTTTGCAACATGTCTTAATGTCTATCCCAAAATAAAACACTGAACAGTCTTACTTAACTGAAATATTTCCAGTTTATGACCATTTTATACCCCTCCCACATTTTGTGTCTGTGTGCTGTTAATGTGAATCTATCTGACATCATAAGACTTTCCATTACATGAACACAGATCGGGAAATATGCAACACTAGCTCGCATTTCATAAACGAGTCACGGGAGACGATAAAATGCGGAAAAGAAACATTTCTGTAAATTAAGCTCTCCAATTTGACAAGTTGTTTTAATTCTCTGGTGGATTGCAACATGAAGTACCGTCTACTGGTAAATTTAGATTGCGATGCATTGCTTGTCTGTACTCCACTGCTGTTCTGTCAACATACTAAACCATGTAATAAAAATTCATTTAATCAGCTTCCTGTCTTGTTTTGTTTGTGTGAGGAGCAATAAGCTGCTATTTATAGAAAAAAGAAGAAGCATAAATTTGTATTTAGAGTGCAGATTTCTTTCTTTAGCCTGAGAACTTCATGTGTCTAGTAAATTCCCTCACAAGGATAGTTTTTCTTGAAGATGTTTTTTAAAAGGAACTTGTTTTTTTTATTTGACAACAGAAAGGTGAGAAGAGAACTGGGGTAAGACATGCAGCAAAGGTCCTCAGCTGGAGTCAAACAAGTGATTCTGTGTTTACATGACTTCATGTGCTGCAAACATTCAGCTACCGGCGTGCTCCACACGAGCAACATTTATATGTGTATACTGTAGTTGGGTTATCCTCATGCTGTGGTGCCATACGCTTATTTACAGTTACACTGTAGGGACTCTAATAATTTAAGGGTAGTGTTAGGTAAGGTCTGATTTCTGCAAGCAGTGGTTAGATTTAGGGCCAAGGTATGGTTCACTTTGTGGAATCAAACCTAATAATGAGTGAACACACATTTTAGCAATATTGTTGTGGTTTTGAATTAAGCAGGCTTTTCATTTATTATGGCAAGTAGGCGTCACCAGGAAATTAATGCATGGGAATAAAATGTCTTCTTTAGGGATGGAAACCCTCTGTCTGTGTATATGCAGCAGGAAGTCCAAGCATCCCTTTGGGCAAACACAGGCCACATGCAAAGAAGATGCTGCACAGGATGTTCTGTTCTTGTCCTCCACTTCCTGTCTGCCCTACCTTGTCTCTCACTTTTCACACACAAACTCGTCAAACAATAAACACATATTAAAATTTATATTTTCATGCATATGAAAATGGTTTGCATTGCACAGTGTATACACAGTGACGTAGTTTT
>OMLM01013248.1:2500-12573 GCA_900302695.1 Helostoma temminkii | reverse complement strand
CGCCTAGGGCTTGCTTAAGGGGGTTTTGTTGGGTTTTCCTTATCATTTAGTTGTATCGTAAGGTTTAAACCTTACATTGTAAAGTGCCTTGAGATGACTTTTGTTGCGATTTGGCGCCATATAAATAAAATTGAATTGAATATATTGCATTACCTCTGCCTCAGTACCACTATTATACCAAGAGTGTATTAGATCTCAATGTGATGTGAATGTGATTTTCTTTGTATAATAGTCCCTACTTGCTCGTTGTAGTAGGGGGAGCTCTAATTAAGACCCATTAGCCATACATGTAGTGTAAGAGCGGATTCCCAGCAAATGCTGGATGACGCTGATATTGGTAAGATGTCTCTTGATGTTCTCTGTCTCTTGTCCAAGCTAGAAAGTAAATGTAAAGAAAGAAAATGCATGGGAACATGTCATTTTGCTCCTCATGTTTTAAAGGTTTTATCATTGCTTTTGGTTGGCAAAAAATTAAAATAACAGACTTTGGTAGTGTTTATTTTGACTGGGATTTTGCCTCATCAGCATACTGTTATCTGGCTACAGGAGACTGGGAGAGAGCCTCTTGATGTTTGTGTACTGACAGCCCCATGCTACTCTGTTGTGTATGTGTATGTTATGTATGTTTTCATTTTAAATTATTTATTTTTTCAGTTTATATATTGATTTATATACGTTAATATAGATTGTTAATATAGATTTGAATAATAATAATATAGATTTTTTGATATATTGAGTTCCTTTATACTCAAATAATCATCATACAAACTCGGATTTACAATGTACATTTTCAGCACTGCTATTCAGTAATATCCATATACTGTACATACTCATGCTTTTTAACCATATACTGTATTTACATACTCATATTTTATTTATTATACTTATACTATACAGCATTTTTATCAAACCTGATTCCAGATACTGGTATTGGTATCGGGACATCCCTACTCTCAAAGTAGATCAACCTGCCAAAGTGGCTAGTGGGAGTGACTGTGTTACCCTCCACGACTGAAATCCATACGCATTTGGTGAGCTGGTAGATGTTAATGTCAGGGCCTGGACATCATTGATAGATTGAATCTAAACATTGCTATTAGCTCTAGTAAACTCTATGTGTATTTTGAGAAGTCATGTTGAATTTACCTTAAGTTTAACTGTATCAGAGGAGAAGACGTTCCAACGGACAAACAACAGGGATAAAGTATTGGTCATCTCAGGTCAGTCACGCTTTATTCTGGCTTCTGCTCCACTTGCACACACTGAAGGCACAGTTCAGTGACAGTGATAGACTAGGTTTAAAACTTTTCTTTGTGAGAAAGCGTATAGTCAGAGCTGGCTCAGGTGACTCTGAACCATTTCTTAGTTATGCTTCTATAGATATAGACTGCTTTAGACCTGCCTTGAAACACTGAGCTCTGCTCTTATACATATACTACCATCATATGTCATTAACTTTACTGTAGTAATTGTAGTTGTAGTTGCTGGCCCTACCAACCTTCCCAGTGTGTTGTTTGGTTGGTTTCATCACTCCCAATGAAAATTTCAGTAACACTGTCAACTCCACCTCTGCCTTCTCTCTGAATGACATTGCCATTGTCTCCTGTCCATATAACATAACTAGTCTCACTACCATCTTGTAAACCTTTCCTTTCACTCTCACTGATACCTTTCTATCACAAATCACCCCTGAAGAGAAGAGGAAGACCAAAAAAGAGGTTGGATGTGGTGAAGTGGGACATATAAAGCTACGGCTATAATTACTGTAGAACAGATTTACGTTGTTTACAGCCACGTCATCTGTGCTATTCTTCCCAAACTTAGTATGTGTACTTGTCTATGTGGAGGGTTTATAAAGGGGGTACAGGGGTTAAATATCTGGACTCCAACCAGTCAGAGCTAAGAAGTCTTACAGATGAGAGGTGAAATCTACAATGTCCAGAATACCTCTCTGTCCTGCTCTTCTTCCCTGCTGAATGTAAAGCACTGGTTCATCTGAAAGATTTAAAAACAGGGCACAAAGGAAGAATGATGAAAGATGGAAGAAAATGCAGACAAGAGGAAGAAGACTGTAAGAAAGCTAATCTTGTTAGGGATCTCAAAATATTACCTTTGAATGAGTTAATGCATTACCTCCCCAATGCGACATGTGCTATTATCTCACATAGCATCCATAGCTGTTTTTTACTGTATGAAGTGTTAGAGGGTCAGTTCATTTTAAATCCCAAGAGCCATACAAAGACAGCGTCATGAAATTACACGACACTGTATTTACCTTCACTAACTCAAATGAATGATACCAGGCTGCTACAAAATAACCCAATATACCTCTACACAAGTCAATATACTACCCTTTATGAGGGAACCATCAATTTGCTCATGCAGCATAATCCCCTTGACAAATTTTTCTGCAGTTTTTTTTAACAGTGTTGTATGTTTTGAAAACCATTTTCTGTATTTTGGTATTCTCCTAACGCCAGCTCAGTAGAAAAAATGTAAAAGTTCATGTAGCATAAAGACAAATGAAGCGTGGCTTCTTTTAGATTTTGAAGCATTTATAACTAAAAATAACACAGACTGTGCTGCTTATACAATATGGCAAAGTCTCCTACAAGACTAAGCTGCTCAGCTCTGAGAGTGCTTTAAGATAGCAGGATTGGACTGGGCAGCAGAATACTCTATTTGTGTATCACAGAATCTAATCCTATTGCCTTCAAGAGCAACTCCCACAGCAAAGTCTCTGGCTTTTAAGAGCCAGCACTGCTCACCTGGGGTTAGCACACAGCATGCTGTAAAGCTCAAGTGTCATTAGTACAAATGAACTGCATTCACTTTAAGATTAGACTGATTTAGACTATTATTATTATTGTGTTTGGGACATGCCAAGTGCACACTGGCACAATATTGTGCATTTAGTACAATAAGTAACATTTAGAACCACTACCAAACTTAACTTGAATTAGCTGAATACCTGAATGTTGCTCATAACAGTGACAGAAAGTCACAAATCTGAAAATAAAAGCGTTGGATTTGTCTAAAGTAGTAGTCTTCTTTTGTTGCAGAAATGCAGTACAATCTGCATCACCTCTTCAATTAGAGACTGCTGATGGAACAGAATGCCCTGCCTTCAATGGCTGTGAAGAGCATTGCCAGAGTAAAGAGGAGGCTGCCTACTAGCATTGGATTACATAGCTTAAAGTAAAAAAGTAATCTTTTTAAACTGTTTTTGTTTTTGTAGTTGCTGGCCTTAATTGATGTGTGTTACTGTTTCTTTCAAAACTTATACAAAGTGTGAAGGTTACAACCATGATATGGTTGTGTAACTGTCAGAAAATCAGTGACAATGTTGTGTCTCTATGATAGATCAAGTGTCACATTAATGTGTCACAATATCAAATTTGAAAGCATCATAATCAAACGTTATGATGCTTATCCATCAAAGGTGATACAGTGAGGACCTTATTGCTAATAATACCCTACAGCCTAATAGGCTTCTATCACAAGCACCATCATCTAAACTGAGGTATTTGTTGCCGACTAAGCTGTAGAAAAAGACATATCTGTTATACCATCAGCCTAAACCACCCAACATTTACAGAGTAGCTAGTGTTTATGATAAAGTCCACGTTTCAGTACAGAGGGTAATGTTTACCTCCTTGTTGTATCTCTTAAGAGCCGTCAAAGCAGCGTCCTGATCTCCCGTCTCCATTTGCTCTATAATGGTATTTAAATCCATTTTCATCGCCATTGAACTAGCTCCAGCCTTCCCCTCGATTCAGAGAAGGACTGCGAGTGCTTAGGAGTATGTCAGAGGATTGACTCCCTGAAAACCGCTACCAGCCAGCGACAAACGATTAAGGAAAAGGATTTTGCCAAGTGCTGCGTTTGCAGGGACCGAGCGGAGTGGAGGTGGGGCACACTTACCATGTCTGTCATCGGCTATGTCACGGTTGACACGTTCATGCAGGTTGAATATTTTAAATTCAGTTCAGTTAATTTATATGGCGCAAATTCACACCAGAAGTAATCTCAGACCCTTCACGATGTAAGATTTAAGACCTTACACAACAATACAGATATATGGAAATTAGAAAGCAGCACTAGGAGACAGCGGAGAAGAAACCCACGCGTTAATAAAAGAAACCTCCAGCAGAACCAGGCTCAGGGTGGCCGGCCATCTGCCTTCACCAGTAGGGGTGACAAGTGGTAGACATCACTGGGCGTATTGTTTGGACTAGCGATTGCACACATTTCTCTTTAATTCTTTCTGGTGTTGTCCAGATAAACGTCCACTTAATCACTGTAAACTTGAGTCCTCACCTTTACACTGCAAATGTGTCAGCCCATACTGCAATAAAACATTTTTGCAAAAAAAGTACTGAGTGGACTGAAAACTCAAATATAGTAGAGACCTTTAGCAAATGTGGCCTGATTAAGTACCCAGCATTATATAATGTAATTAAAATGACATCCACCTCTACCAGTTCTAAATTTAAAGCAATGAACACATTATTGCATCAGTAATTATAGACATTCTTTTATCTCTTTCTTTTCACTCACCCCAACCGATCGAGGCAGATGTAATGCCCTGAAATTACCTTTGTTGTGATTTGGCGCTATATAAATAAACTTGAATTGAATTGAATTAAACATTAGACTGCTGGGGGACAATTCAATTCAATTCAGTTTATTAACAACAATTAACAACAAAAGTAATTTCAGGGTACTTTACAATGTATAAGACCTTACAGAATGTATCAATACAACTAAAATTTAGAAAACCCAACAAATCCTCCACTGACAGAAGCTCATAGTCTCTCCATCTACTGATATACCACTTTTGCACATCATTGACTTTGTGTCTTCGCTCTCCAATAGCTGTGTTTTCTATATAATTGCATATAGTTGTATTGTTAAATTCTGTAAGGCCTAAACTTTACAGTGCCTTGAGATGGCTGTTGTTGTGAATTGGCACTATATAAATAAACTGAATTGAATTATCTTATAACTTAACTATCACTAATTAGCTACAATGCATTTAATTATGTATATATAGTAGCTGCATAATGTGACAAATCAGTTAACACTTGGAAATACTGTTGTTGTTGAATGGGAAACTACTAGAAAGTAGCACAAAAGAGTAATTCCCTTTTATTGTTTAGTAAATTGAAGATGTTCTGGACATAAAGCAGTTATGTTTTACTCTGTCAGAATATGGCATGGATGTCATCTTTAAAACCCAGAGATTGGTGGTTCAAATACTGGTTTACGCGATTCCTGGCTACTTGTTGAAGTGTGCCTGGACAAGACACTAAACCCCTGTTTGCTTATAATACTAAACAGATGCACAAACAGTACTGTGTTGTGTAATTAGCATGAGTGAAGATGTTCTGAACAAACTGGTGCAGCTTTTTTCGTTTTAGTTTGTCAGAATAAGTTATTCCACTGAGGTCTGTGTTAACCACCAAGATAATCATGATTGAAAACACATCATCTTTACCTGCTTGACAATGTTTCCATGCTAATCCAGAACACAAGCAAATTTATTAAAGATAACTATGAACCAACATGAAAACATCATCTCAAGAGCAATGTATGGTGGAGGGAGCATCACAACATGGGGCTTTGTTGCTTGTGGATCTTGGAGGAAAAATTAATTTAATTAAGTTTATCAAGGCCCAGCAATAGACTGGTGAACTGTCTAGGGTGTACCCCGCCTCTGCCTGTATGCCGGCTGGGATTGGCTCCAGCACACCCACGACCCCTACGGGACTAAGTGTTTCAGAAAATGGATGGATAGAAGTTTATCAAGATACCCAACAGGTTGGCTGTCTGCAAGCATAAACTAGGTAAATGTTGGGAGATTTAGAAGGTAAATTACCCTAAACATCTACATAATCTACTACAGAATCATTTTGGAGACACAAAATTTGCCCTTTGGAGCGGCTCAGTCAGAATCCAAACCTTAAGGAAATAGAGATGCGGCGGAAGAACTATCCAAACCAGACATCCTTAGAAATTAAATAGATAGGTGTTTGAACAGAAAACTATGTAACAATTAAAAAATAAATATATCTATATGTATAGCAAGTTATTTGTTTATGTCTATAATTACTGTGTTATGTTTAGGCCTCCATAAAGCCAAACTGTTGACAATAGACTTAATCCATCGCAAAGTTCTGTTAACTGGGCGTTTGTAAAGTGCCCAAGCACTTGATCGTACTGTTTGATAATATTCAACATCAAACGTACGAGCGGGGTTATGTAACAAGCGATAAAATAATAACACATTACATATAAATTCTCAACTTCTTTTGTTACTGCAGGCGTTTTAATATGTGCTCACAGTTGCAGCACAGACTCCGCTCTTCCGGGCCACGCAATATTTGTACTTCCCATCTAAAAATCTATGTGAACTTTTATCAATGACGTTTTGAGGTAGCGTACTGTGTAGCCAATAACACTTCAAGGCCCAGTTCGAGCAGTAGGATTCCAACCAATAGCCACCGCCGTGGTATTTTGAGTGACAAACGCTGCAACTGTAGTGGGGGAAGGGGTCGCTGAAGTTGACGGTACCGCCATCTTGAAAAGTGCCCTCTGATGATCTACCTTTTCGCGCCCGATAGAATCAGTTTTAAACGCTTTATTTTCTTTACCGGATGTTTTTCTTAATTTTGTTTTCGCTTTATTAAAGCCTGGGAGTAATGGCAAGATAAGCTACATGCTGGAGACTCGTCGTTTACCGTTGTCTATCGGTAGGTACACTTGGCTACCCATGCAGTCGGTTGGTGCTGAAAAGACGATTAGCCAGCAGTCTTTAGAAAGCCGGCTAACGTTAGCTGGCTAACAAGAAGCATACTTGGCCGTCTTATCACTGTCCTGTCAGACGCTGTTTGTGTATCACTTTATTTAATAACGTTGGCTGAGGTTAATATTTTATACTAGTTTTATTGCGTATCATGGAGCATTAAGCTAGCGGTATTTGGTTGGCCAGCACGTCCGATAGTTAAGGTTAGCTTGTAGCTCATTGACACCGGTTAGCGGGTGAAGCGTTAGTTCTCAACGTTAGTTGGATCCCGACTGTAGGTGGGTAGGTTAGCTAACAGTAGCTATGCATAGCTAGCTAGTTAAGTTAGTCATTTTGTCTGAACCGGTATGGTGGTATTTGGTGGAGCAGTCAGCGTAAGCGTAGTTTGTTTTGGGCCCAGGAATGTAGCTAAATGCATGACGTAACTGCAAACCTAGAATTTCGACAGCAAAACGCATGTAAAGTTGGACAAACGTACGGTAAGTTACCTTTTAAATACCAGGCGAATACCTAAGGTATCAACTCATTATTTAAGTTTGAAATATTGACTGTAGACGATGGTTGCTAAACACATCTACATTCATAGACAAACTAGCAATTTGAGTTTAACTGCATAACTGGTGTATAGGCTGACCTGTTCAGTATGGTGTCGTGATGTATTCTGCCTAGGTCTTCTGCCCCAGCCAGGCACTATATTAACGATTTAAACGGGTCTTGTGCTCATGTCCTGCGGGCCTAGCTAGTTTACTAGCCTTGACTCGTATGACTGCGTTACTTTGTTGTATTAATAGCTAATTAAGGTTTCATACTGATAGAGGAATAAATAAGAATAACTACATATATATATATATAAAAGGAAACTAATTCGCCACAATAGGAATACACTCATCGTATTAACTTCGTTATTAAACCAGTTCTTGTGTGCAGCTGGTCAATAAACAGAGTTTCATTAGTCTTACATTAAAACTGGCATACTTAATATAGGACGTTGTTTTTGTTGAGATTTTATTCTGCTTGGGCATTTGGAATGGTGGCACTTGTTTTATAACTTGGCCAAGAGTTATTTTGATTACTGTTTTGTCTTTATCACTTTTAATGTAACAAATGCTAAAGGACCAGTAGACATACAGTACTATTGCAGAGCTTTTCCAGATGATGTCATGTGACTTTGCAGCAAAAACTGAAACATTCTTGTGCTATTTTGTTCGTATGGTGCTCTTATGGTGAAAACCCCACCACACATGATAGGGGTGTAATAGATCACAAAACTCAGGGTTTGGATTGTCTTATGGATTTTAGGTCTTGGATAGGATCGTTTTTTCAGATCAGCTCATCGCACAGTAAAATGTTGTTATTAAAAAAATCCACAATCTTCAGAAACACAGTAAAGAATAAATTAGTTATAGTATGGAGGAGAAAAAGCTGCTCAGATTGCTGCGAACTGCAGCATTGAAGTTGAAAGGAATTAGGATGAAGTTATAGTTGGTGCAAGAATGGGCTCTGGTTAAACATAAAAATACTCCCCAACCCAAAGTTCTGTAGCAAAAACATGTTCAGTAACAAGTCAGGGATATAAGAATAAAAGTATGTCCTCTGTGTCTGGAAGATCTGAGCTCCATCCTTGGTCACAGACACAGAAGAGACTACTGCAGAAATGGCACAATTTTCAGATATTCTAATCTCATTAACTGTTCTTTTCAAGTGCTAAAATGTATACAGATGGCTGCTGGTCTAGTGACACGGGCCTTGAATTGTCAACACTATACAGGGGTCATGTGATCAAAAGGGCCACTGCTTCAACAGACAGTGACTGACCATCTCTTCATTAGTAATGAGCACATTCGACACAAATACCTAACAGTCTCCTTCACACACCTGCATATTTAATTAAATGGTATTAAACATACAAAATATAAAACAACAAACAAACAAAATTGATTTTTTTTTTTTTAAATTGCAGACTATATCTGTTAGGCTAAACTCATTTAGTGCACTTAAAGGCTATACTTCCTGGGTTTAAAGAAACAATTTTTGTATCAGTATAATAAGTTGTATTTCCATTTTATTTCCATTACCTTTTTAAGTTGTGCTTTACTTTCAGAACTACAAGCTTAAACCTAACTTCACATATGATTTCAGTCTTTGCTGTCTTCTTGGAGGCTTTGTGGCTTTTATGGGAGGTAAAAAAGATGGAGAGGAAGGTTGGAACAAGAGTCTACTCAGACCAGAGACCTGCATAGGTCTAATTTTGCAAACCTGCGTTGGCAAAACACTTTTCCAGATTAACCTGTTACCTGCAGTTATCTCTAAATCAAATATGGACTGACCCAACCCGTAAATGTTAACTAAAACACTGTATAATATCTCACTTTCAGCCACTTTCTCACTTTCAGAGTTCACTGTCCTATTCAAATCCACAAGACATTCGCTCAGCTCCAGGTATTTGTGGAAGCAAAGTGACAGTTGATTTAAAAAAAAAAAAAGTCTGTTTTCATTCTCTTCTTCATCGTGTCTACTGGCAATTTGTTAGTTTATACCCATGTCCATATGCGAAATGAATGATTTTTGTTTAGGCTACCTGTACATAATTTTTACCGGTAACTTGTACGATACCCAACCCAGTGAAACAATTGCACACCTTCATCACATTTTTCTTCTAAGTGCTTTCACAAAGATGACATGTAATGACAGGTATTCATAAAAATACATCTTTACATGAAATCCTATTGTTAATTATCTTGTGTTGGGTTCAGTCTGTGGTCTAGATCCTTTTTGATGAGATCCTGAAGCTTTCACATGGTGTTTTTGTGGTCCTCTACTTTCTGTTTTTCACCTCTGCCACAATTCTTTCTGTAATGCATTGTATGAAAGTAATAGTCAATAGTGAGAAACATGATAGACCGAAAATATATGGACTAAATGAAACTAAGTATTTGCGCCAAGGATTTTTAGTAATGGAGTTATTAAAGTTTCTCAAGGAATCGTTTCAGCTCTACATCAGTGTTTTACAGGCTGGCTGGCAGCTGTCTCTACTAATCATGACCTTTACTGTTGTGCCTTCATCATCTGCGGTGCGAGGTGCTGATTAGGTCTGTGTAGCTAAATTTTATCCTAAAAATCACTTTACAACAGGTCATATTTTTAGTATTAATAACAATAACAAGACTCCAACATAATTCTGCTCTTTGTTGTCCATCTCCACCTGCTCAGCAGACTGTACACTGGAAAGTTATGTGTCAATATATTACACACACTGCAGTGCCTA
>OMLM01013247.1:0-12103 GCA_900302695.1 Helostoma temminkii | reverse complement strand
AACTTGAAAAAAGTGATTATTCTGAGCAAACATTTATTTTTAAGCTTATTTGTAGGTGTACATTTGCAATGGACATTAGAAACTGATGCTGATAGTCTTGGGAAGTATCTGTGTTGAGTCTGCACCTGAGCTCTATCTCTTTGGATAATGTCCTTCTCGTCCTCTCAGTGGATGGGGGGATAAACATGATCAGTGTACCGGGTCGTGATGTCCCACTCCAGCCACAGCAACTGTCAGTTGCCCGCCTCTGCCTCCACCTCCTCCTCCTCCTCCAGCCCTGGCTCCTGCTGCCTTCTTCTGCTCAGCCAGGCTCAGAGCAGGCTGGCTGCATCCTGGTCTAACCTGCCTCTCGAACCTCCACGCAAGCAGCGGAAGTTCTGGTGGGATGGGGAGGAACTGTGTGGGTTTGACATGAAACAGTCTGTGACAAAACTACATGTGACAATGCTCAGTGCCTGCTGTTCTTTTCTCTGAGAGTTTGGGACGGCCCACTGATGGGAGTGGATGCATTTTCTCATCACCCCTGGGCCAGACAGCTCCTGTATGCTTTTCCCCCACTGAGGCTGATTCCGCCCTTCCTGGATTGAATCAGGGAGGTGGGACTCGATGCGATCCTAATAGCTCAGCAAGAGTCTGGATCGTCTTGGTTCCCATGCCTACAAAGGATGCTGTGGTGCAGGGATGCAATCAAGAGTTTCCCAGTCATAGGCCAGCGACTGTGGGCTTGGCCACCGAGAGGGACTGAGGTGGTTGCTGCTATACGAGGGGCTCGAGCGGCTTCTACAATAGCTTCTAATGCTGCGAAATGGGTGGCATTTTATGCATGGATAAAGGGGCCTCCCTGCCCTCCTGCCCACTCTCTGTGGTGTTGTCGTTTCCCCAGGTCTTACTGGAGAGGAATTTGGCGTAGAGCAGTAAGGTTTATGCTGTGGCTATTTCATTATGTCATGAAGGCTTTGGTGACAGATCTCTTTTCACTCACCCTCTCCTTAAGCATTTATTGATAGGTGTGTGGAGACGGTGTCCTGTGACACACACGCTATCTCCACAGTAGAATCTCACATTGGTTCTGCAAGCTCTGGCTACGGCTCCTTTGAGCCTCTGGATCAGGCTCCCCTTAAGTTTTTATCAGGGAAAACGGCTCTGTTGTTGACTCTCTTTTAGGTCTAGGGGGATTGACTTGCAGAGGTTTTACACCCCCATGCATGTGAGGCTGAGGCGGCTTCTCATCTGTTGTGTCTGGTATTCGCTCTCGCTTGTTATTTGGCACACATGGCAGATATTCAGAGTTTGGATCAACCATTAGACCCATAGAGTGAAAGCCCAAGGAGCTGTGCACCAGTGAAACAGAACGTTAGTTACCTATTGCAACCAGGGGTGCAGCCACCTGGGCTTCGGGCCCCACTGGTCCTTGAGCTGGCTGCAGGAAAAGGCCGGTTTTCCTGCCCAAACTGCCACAGTATATGCGATGTCTGCAAATGTGAAAGGAGACACTCAGTTCGGATCAGATGATAGGACCCACTCCAGGTGGGCTCTTCAGCTGCTGGCATGAGGAGGGATAAGACCCATAGTGTTTAAGCCCAGGGGGATGCGCTCAATTCACAGAAACTTGGGTTATGATTTATATGGTTGTTTTAATTTTTAAATGGTTAGTAATGTAAAATTGTTATACATCCCTGTAAAAAAGCAAAATGTAAAAAGTCTAAAAGTCTTGCAGCAAATTTGGCAAACAGTCACTTGCCTTTTTTACACAGAAATGCCACCCTATTGGTGAGAAGGCGGCTTCGTTTTTACACTGCACTAATATCACCGCAAAGGCAATCCAGTGTGTGCTTCATACTGGCACCTTGGTATTAGTTGGCATGATATTTAATGTGACATATAACATTCACATCAGATTTACATTGGCTTCAAAACATTACTGGTAAATGAACTATGATGTGCTTTGACTAGTTTTATACATATAGATACATGCTTTGGACAAAGCTGGAAACAAGCAGGACAGTGTGTCTTTAGGACAAGGTTTGGAAATCACTGAGGTACAACACGAACACAAAGGATTATGATCACTAATTCAGTTTCCTGCAGCAATGTGTTTTTAAAAGACAGAATAATTTTATTCAACAAATGATTAGTAAAGTAGTTTAATCCAGTTTAAAAGATGACATTTATTTAAATTGCAGAAATCCAAGATTATTTTGCAGCATTTTTCTTACTTTTTTACATTTTCAAGATATGGTGCAAATCTGTAATGCTACCAACTTTGAGCTGAAAATCACAGTTAAACAATAAAAACATTTATTTTAACTCATAACAACACCATGTCACATGACTGTAGCCACTTAGTGTCTGTGATCACTCACTCCCCATTTACATTAGAGTGCATTATATTTACTCTCCACCATGTTATTTGCTTATTAGAATTCTGAATGTGAAATTTAGGCTGTAAGCAGATGTAGACAGAAGAAACTAGCATCCACTTTTGTTGAAAGTAGATAATAAATGTGTGATGTTCTATACAGTACAATTAAAAGTTTATTGCCTTTTATAATATACTCAATGAGTGTAGAGGAGATGGTTTTGGCTTTTTAAGATAACCAGCATCCTTATAGTAAGTGTAATGTACAATTGCACTTTCCGTAAATTTTTGAAACTGTGATTGGTTCATTTAATGGTCCCATTGTAACTTCTTTAAGGTAGGTGATGATTCACTACTCATCCAAGTACCATCAGCTACTTGAAAACCTCACTTGGATGACTGAGAATCTTCACAGACATATAAAAAAAACTTTTTTTCACTTACTATAAAAAGAAATAGGTTTGGTTCTATTTATAGTAAGTAAGTAAAAATTGCTGTGAACTTTGCGGAGGCACAAATCAACGTCAAATTATTGTTCTTCTGGATTCATCAATCTTGACATGTGCCTCACAGTGTCCTGCAACAGTTAACCAAAGATAACAACATATAATCTCCAAGCATATTTGCTTATTTTACATGTAAGGAATTGGGTTTTTTTAACAGTTCTATCAGATTAGACAGATTAGACAAATGAGCAGAGACAGCCAAAGGAGACAAGGGCTGCAACACATGGGGCAGGCTTGCCTTCTCTTTCCAATGTTGTGTATTTGCTTTGACATCTCAGCATGCCTGGAAGTTGGGGATGCTGTATATTTCCAACTCAAGACCCTTGAATGAGTAGTTTTCAAGCAACTCTCATTGTTTCTCTCTTAGAACATTCTTGATGTTAACCAGTCTGGCTTCAACATGGGTCACTCCACAGAAACGGCACATTGATTCCCTCTTGCTAAAGCTGGGGGTCAGTCCTCTGACTTAATCCTACTTGATCTAACTATCTGTCTACAGCATTTGACACGGTGAACCACCAGATCCTTCTGTCATCACTGTCTGACTTAGGGCATCTCTGGAACAGCTCTGAACCGGCTGTGGTTCACTCTTCAAGGTATCCTGGCAGGGGTTCTCCACAGCCTCTCTATCATTGTGCTGCAGAGCTAAGTTCTTGGTCCTCTTGTCTTTTCAAGCTGTACTACATCTCTGGGTACATCATCGGTTCACATGGCTTTTCCTATTATTGCTATGCTGACAGCACACAGCTCTTCCTGTCCTTTTCACCGGATGACTCAACTGTCACATCATGTATTTCTGCTTTTCTGTCTGACATCTCTGCTTGGATGTCATCTTCAGCTCAACCTCTCAATGACAGAATTTCTAGTCCTCCAAGCTAGACCTTCAATACAACACAACATCAACATCAAACCCCTCCACATGATCCAAAATGCAGCAGGACAGCCCATCTTTAATCAGCCTAAAAGGACACATCTCACACCACTTCTCAAATCTCTACACTGGCTTCCTATAGCTGCCCGCATCAGGTTTAAAGCTCTGACACTTGTCTACAAAGTGATCAACCTAACAGCACCTGTCTACCTCAAATCCGTCATTGAGGTCTAGAATCCCTCATGCCCACTGCACTCTGCCAATGAATGGCGTCTAGTGGTCCCATCACCACGCAAAAAAGAAAACCAAAACTAAGCTCTTCAGCTCTGTGGTCCCATGATGGTGGAATGATCTACCTAACTCTGCACAGTTAGCAGCCTTACTCCCAATATTCATAAAGCTGCTGAATACAGAACTTTTCCACAACTTCCTATGCACTTAAAAAAAAAAGAAAAGCTATTTCTTTCTTGCCCTTGTATCTTATGAAATGGAGACACTTCTCCTGATTTTATTGTGCTTTAAAGTTTTTCTCCTTGACTGCTTTGTACCTCACTTTGTCACTTTGGATGTAAATGTTAATGTATTTCCATTGACAAGATGTTTACTGATGTTTTACTGCAAAACTCTCTAGCTTTTGCAATTCACATACTGAAATAAATATGGACTGCCTCTTTTTCATAATACAATAGTTAAAAATGTTTGTATCCTGTGACAGACAGATGCTTTATGGATACTGGCTTTGGATTTGCTTCCCCACTGACATTCAATCAGTAAGCATCAAGTAATTAGATACAAGACTATCCCAAATATAAGCAGATAGATGTGGTTTACTTTTAGTAGTCAGTTGCTCAGAAAAAAATGTAAGAAAAGCCCTTACAATTTAATTTAATCTACTACAAAGTAGTGTGATGTATTTTTAGATGCAGAAGCACATCTGAGAAGTGAGTAATAGGACTTTTTACTTTGGCGAGTCAAGGAATTTGGAGTGTCCTCTTTTGTGTAAGAACATGGAGATTATGAATTTCACATACAACCCACTAAAACTGGACTGTTGGTCTGCGGTTGGGTGAATTAACTTGTATGTTTTCAATAGTGGGCCACTTTACGTTTTATGAAAAACAGCATTTGGAAAAGTGATTGGACATGTTTGGCTCCAGCTTCTGTATGAACACAACTCATACAGAACATACAGTTCTTTTTTCCCTACCCTTAAAAATGTTGAGCTTTTAACAACCATTGACAAGTTGTGCTATTTCTGCAGAACAGGTGTCTGTGATTAAATACTCTCTCGCCTGCTAATCATTTAAATGTGTCTTATTGGCGTTCCTACATAGATTGTAAAGTTTGTTATAAAGACATTAAAAACTTAAAAAAAATCCTAACTAACCTGGCTGCAAAGCTTTTAAGAGGGGAATGTACAGAAACAATAAACCTTTTGATAGTGTCCAGACAATTAACAGAGGGGGACAAATTCTGTGTAAAGTATCGGAAAAGTGTTTTTTAATTTCAATAATAGCTATGTGGTCGTGCATACTATTGAGCATGGGCTTTTATGTGATTTTTTAATGTTTTTTATGTGTTAGTGATAATGTTCTGGTGTTTAATTTCTTTGTCTCATTTTGGAGAACACTTGAACACTTGTCATTAATATGTAATCTGTCTCAAATTATTAAAAGAGAGGTATCATGTTAAGCGCACAGCTTCAGCATCAGAATGACCATTTTGTGTTAAAAGGGAACAACCCAAGTACATGCAGTATAGAGTTCTCACCACAAGCAATTTTGTTCAAGCCCTTACCCTTGCTCTTCAGCCTGTCATTTTCCCCTTACTACCAGGATTTTGCAGTTCAAGAACTTCCATTAACACAAAAGATCCACCATGTGGAATCAGTTCATGTGGAGGAACATGGCCAAGCCCAGATGGTTTATGAGCGACAGGAAAATAATGTGGATGACAAAGCGAGACAACAGCATATGCCTATCAATGCACATCGCGAGAAGAAATATGAACCTTGTCCAAGATGGAAGAATCTTGGTCTCATGTCTCTATGTGGGTATGTCATAATTCCTTAGAAGATGTGCCCTGAAATATCTTCAGGGTACCATGTAGTTTAGTTTGTAGTGGGGATCCCTCTAGCCGAAGAGAAGAGCTTTAGATGATGGTGATGGCAAGCCTCAAGCCTGAACACATGTTTAATGTATCTTCCAGTAGACACACATTACAGAAAGATGGCTATATGGTTTATACATTTTAGGGCAAATGCTTCGAAATACATAGTAATATGAGTTAATAAATACATTCAAAGTGTGGAAACCCTTTCTGCCCAATCACTGACATAAAACTCAAAAAAAGATCATATGTCTTTGATTGATAAATAGATCTAGCAAGGTCTGAGCTGTTGCAGCTGTTTGATGTGATATCTGTACCCATTTGAGAAGAAGAAACTGGCTCAGGATAAAAGTATCTAGTTGCTAAAAACCCAGCTGAACCCTCATCTTCAATTGTTAAATAATGATTATGTTAGAGAAATAACCTTTTTCGAAATAGAAGCAGACATAATGACTCTTATTTCACATCATTACAGTAAAATAGAAGAAAAACTACCCAGTAAGAGCTCAGGAGAGGGGAAGTCTGGTGAAATACAGAATAAAAAGCTGGGACTTGGAGCCAAGAGCAAGATGAAAGCAGAATTCTCAGAGTCCTCTTTACATGGATGTGTTTCCTCCCAGAAAATGTAAGTGTTTTGTCACAATATTTCTTTGGAATTGTTCCAGAATATGTATTGTGATCTTGGTAGATTGTTATCTGTCTAAAAGTATAATTAGCTCTTATTTCATTCAGTAAGACCCCAGCGAGAGCCATGGCAGTGGAACTTTTCAGTGAGAGTTCAACTGAAAGTGAGGAGGAGGAGGAGCAGGCAGAGCGCCGTCCAGAGAGTAATACTGACCTGCCTGCTGAATACTGGCAGATTCAGAAATTGGTCAAGTACCTTAAGGTATGCAAACACCACTCTTATCTAATGGATTGTAAGCCAAAATAAAGATTTGTGCAAAAAGCTGCACTTATGATGAAGGCAGGGCACAACCAATGGGTAACAAAAACCTGTAATCTGTACAAGAATATTCCTGCTAATCTTAATCAGTGTTTACACTGAAAGACCTTGGGATTGCAGTGTGCAGAAAATTATATTAATGCATTACATTTTAATTGAAAATTAAATTTTCATGCATGTTTAATGTTCATGCATGTTTAATGTTCATGCATGTAAAAGATCATTTTCTAATTACATACTTCTGTCTGCCCGTTTTGCCTATGTCATATAAAGGCACTTGGTCAAAAAGAGGATGAAATAAAGTATAGATTATTCCCATTTCATATTATGCCTTCTAGGAAGATGGCTATAGAAATGGTTGGCTCGGCTTTTGGATTCCTACAGTAGTTTCTGACACAGGCCTGTTTGGTTGGTTGCATGTGTGAGCCAAAAGGAAAGAACTGCCTGATGGCAGCTGCTGTACACACTGTTTACCCCACACCACAGAAGCATGAAGATTAAGCATGGTTGATAGGTCTGACAGGGCATATGGTAATTATTATTGTGTCAAACCGTGTAAGAAAAAGAATAGGGGAGACAAACGCCCTTGACCCTGACTGGTTGGAATAGCTCTTACCACTGGACTTCAGACATTATATTGCCTCACGTGGAGTTTCCTATTATCTACAGTATGTATCTGGATAGTATCATTTAGACAGATTATAAGCATTTTCTTTGATGTATTGGGTGACAGTGGATCAGTTAGTAGAGTGGTCACTCATCAGCTGTAGGGTAGGCAGTTCCTGTGCTGATTCCTCCTTTTTTATTTATTTATTTATTTTTTTATTTTTTTATTTGTCTTTCTATTCAGCAGCAAAATTGCCTAATATGCTGGAAGAAAATGTGCAGCAATAAACTACATGGCTATCTATATACAGCATGTCTTGGTATTACCAACAGATTTGTGTTCTGACTCCTGTTGATAAATCTTTTGGAGAAAACACAGCTTAAAAAGTTCTGTTCAAGGTAGATATTTTTAACTTAAAACATAATGGATGGAAATTCCCACTCTAAAATCAAACTGCTTGTTTTTTCTATAAAGGAAAAGAAAGATAAACTATTTAGGCTTGCATGTTTTTGCTTCACCAAGATGCAGCACTGCAGTAGCTAATATGTCCCAGATTTCTATCTGTCTGGAAACCACACTGCACTGTTATTTATGGGGCTTGTCCAGTAGTAATTTTATAATATCATTACCATCAGATGCAGAAACTTGCCATGGGCCAAGTTAAATATCTGTTTAATTTTAGGATTTTTTTTCTTTGTTATTAACACTCTAAAACACAAAACAAAATGGGTCACTTTCAATTATATTTATAAAGGAATATTTGCCCATTTTTTATAAAGTGTCATTATTAGTATAACTTTTCTCCATAGCTGTAAAATTGCGCTTTTGTTACTAAGAGTGGAAAGAGTATGAAAGTAGTAAAGACTTACAAGCTGATCTGGGTCCTGATGCACATGATTCAACCCTCATCATGGTTGTTCCCCCTCTGCTGTGCAGTAGCGGTAGTACTATTAATAATATTAGTCTCAGTTTAACAGTATTGAATTTGTAGCTTATTATAATGTCTTATTATAATATTGTGTCTATATAATGTCTATATAATAATCTTTGGCACTCAAAACATTTATTGTTTACTGATTATAATGCATACCCAATTTAGAGAATTTACTGCATTATTTAATTCTAATGAATTAATGCTAAATTTGCTTAGCATGCACAATTAGCCCTATTAAGTGGCTGTGTTTTATGTTGTAGAGAATCTTATTGAAGATATTAACTCAAAAGCAACCAGTAATCATTCATTCTGTTCCTACTTTACCTTTACCAAAATACAACATATTGAGTATGTTCTTTCCTCTCTTTCCTCTACGTCTTCTGTAGATTGCTGAGACATATGAAGACTCATACATTACTCTGTAGTTACAGAGTAACTAGAAACATTACTCTGTAGAAACAGGCCTTCAGTACACTGTATGAGTAGAAGGATTTACAATTTTATTCTTTACAGGAGAGGAAAGGGAGAAAGCTAATGTAGAAAATTGCAGGACATCCAGGCTTTTATATCCTTCTCTGTTATCACAGCTAAATATAGCTTGGTGTCATCTGTAAAGCAATGGAATTTATTAAATTTACCCTAATATTGCTGCCTAAGTGAGACATGTATAGAGTGAAAAGTATTAGTCCTAGCACAGTACCCTGTGGAACTCCATAACTAACTGTTGTGTGCAAGGAAGACTCATTGTTAACATATACAAATTTAAATCTGACAGATATGATTTATACCATCCTAGGGCTGTGCCTTCAATCCACTGAAATCTAATATATAGAGAGAAATCCATTGTCTGAAGCCAAAAGAAGATTGTTAGTGACTTTCACCAGTACTGTTTTTGTACTATGATGTACTCTAAATCCTGACTGGAAATTCATAAAGTCATTGCAGCTGAGAGTTTAAGGAATACTAGGCTCAACGAAGCTATGACTCTTTGTCAGCACTATTTTCTTACATTAAAGATGAATAATATGTGGTTCTAACCTTACGAAGGGCTTTTTAAAATACACTACTAAGCTGTCTTTCCAGGCTTCTGCAATGTCTTTTAGCTACATATTTGTAAATTGTACCATGGTGCTGATTACTTTTCGATTCACTGCCTTCTTTTTTAGTGGGGCAAAGTATTGAGTTGTTGTATGCAGTGAGACTGCAGCATTATCAGAAAGATAAATGGCTTGTACTGGAGTAAAGTTAGGATGGCTGCTCTCCTCTTTGGCACTGAAGTAAAGGATAATGGGATAATTTTCTTAAATTTCGTAACAGCATTTTCAAATATCTGCTGTAGTGGAAATTCCTTCTAGGTACTGTAAAGTCTGTTATAGTAAATGAAAATGTTATTTTAAATGGTTAGATAAAACATGATTTGGGGAAATACTATTAAATATTCAATTCCAATGCCATATGTCATATGTCAGAACAACATTGAGGGTGTGATTAAAACAGTAAAAGCAGTTGAGTCTAATAATGAATTAAAGCAGTGTTGAGGCAGTTATTGTTAACATCTACATGAGTGTTAAAGTCACCCATTACTTTATCCTTACCAAGAACCAAATCTGAAAATCTGAAAATTCAGGTAACAAAGAATAGGGTATAAGAGGGTATATGATAACAAAAAAAAACAGGTCTCAAATGAGTTATAACTATGTGCAGGTCTAGGGTTAATTAATAAACCTGAGTGAAAGATGGCTGCTACTCCTCCACCCTGATCTTTTTCTAGGAACATGGTATTTAATAAGACTTAGGAGGTCTTGACGTATTTAGACTAAGATATTCATCCAGCTACAATCAAGAAAGACAGAATAAATTTATTTTATAATTACCTATCAAGTCATTTACTAACAAGGATTTAGATTTAGATTTAGAGAGATCACATATCTAATAATCCCCATCTGATTATTTTGTTTTTATTTTGTTCTGTAGGATGAGTAGTCTTTATTTTTATAAAGTTTTTATGAATCACTCTTATGGTGTTATTTTTTGATTTAGGGAGCTGACACGGTCTCTATGAGGTTTAGAAGGATTTATGTAGGCAAATAGTGGAATCCACTAAATGAGACTTGTGACTTATGGCACATATCAAATTTCTACACAAAGGGAATAACTTTTGATTGTTTGCCTGCCAGGACTGGATGTGTCACATATGAAAGTAATGTGGTGGGTCAAGTTTTACAGCAGCTAACCTTTCTGTTTTATCTGATTGCCCAACACAATGAAATCAATGGTGGGGAAATGGAGGGAGGTTTGTATCCTCACTTTTCCTAATGCTTCATTTTCTCCTCCTCTTTTCCTTTTTGTCTTCTATTTTCGTTAAGTATGTATTTGCCATTATTATTTCAGGGAGGTGACCAGACAGCCACTTTACTCACTTTGTGCGCCATCATGGACTTTAATTTAATGCAAGAGACGTGCCAACTGGCCATCCGGGATGTAGGTGGCCTTGAGATTCTCATTAACTTGTTGGATACAGATGAAGTCAAATGCAAAGTAAGTAGCTGTGCCAAAGCTGGACCTGGATGGCCAGCAGGCCTGAACTGAGCTGTCTGTGTGTGCCAATCTCTGTTTTATTGTAGTTACAGAAACACTAGTGCTGGGCAGAAAGCGTGCCTTGAAATACAAAGCCTACAGTAGCAGTTATTCTTTTGAATGCTGAATTATGTGTGTGGGTGCTTTTGAGCCTGTGTTCATTATTATGGCTTTTTGTCCTGCCTAGTTTTAGAGCAGTCTGAAATCTTCATGTCATTGGTAGAAATCACTGTATGTAGACTTTTCTTTTCCATGATATTATTTTAGAATTCTTATACTGACTGTCTTTTTGTAATTAGATTGGATCTCTGAAAATTCTGAGAAAGATAAGTCATAGTGTGCAAATATGTCGAACCATTGTTGACATGGGAGGCCTGCAGAGCATTGTGAAGATTTTGGACTCACCAGTGAAGGACCTCAAAGCCTTAGCTGCTGAGACCATTGCCAATGTGGCAAGGCTCCGCAGAGCAAGGAGAACTGTCAGGCAGTATGCTGGTATCAAGAAATTGGTGAGTGTAAGCACAGAAAAACTGTATCCTGTGTAAGTATGGGGTGCCGAATGTAAAAAGGGCACTTATAACTAGTTTTCTCACATTTAACTAAATGACACAACACATTTTCTCACATTTAGCTAAATGTGACAAAGTCTAAATGTAAATGTAAATGTTAAATGTTAAATCTAAATGTTAAATATAAATGTAAATGTTAAATGTAAATGTTAAATGTTAAATGTAAATGTAAATATTATATCTAAATGTAAATGCTAAATGTTAAATGTTAAATGTTAAATGTAAATGTAAATGTAAATGTAAATGTTAAATGTAAAATGTAAATGTAAATGTTAAATGTTCGCCGAGTGTAAACTACATATTCATGAAGTTTACAAATAGCCTACACCCCCTACCCTCAAACAGCGCTCACGATGCTGATCTCAGATCAGTAGTGCGGACTCAAACATATCAAACAGCGCGCACAGCCCCGCCCACATCTGACTCTGGATCGGTGGATAATACTGGAGGGAAGGCTAAAGTCAAATGAAGCAAGTAATGGCCGTCAGCTCCGGGTCCCTCCCGTTAGCGGAGCTTGAACGGTGATTTAATAGGTTTGAATGGAATTTCTGTTGCACCAGTGAACGTAACTTACAAACGACGCCTAGCTAGTAAAGTTAGCTAACTGTAATTGCCTGGTGCAACAGAA
>OMLM01013245.1:8194-29557 GCA_900302695.1 Helostoma temminkii | reverse complement strand
CAGTTCCACGCTGGAATTCACTGAGCTCCTGAGAGCGACACATTGTTTCACAAATGTTTGTAAAAGCAGTCTGCATGCCTAGGTGCTTAATTTTATACACCTGTGGCCATAGAAGTGATTGGAACACCTGATTCCAATTATTGGGATGGGTAAGCGAATACTTTTGGCATTATAGTGTATGTGGAGGGGGTGGATAATGGGTGCATAAAGTACAGAACTGTAAAACTGCAAACCTGAGTGTGACTCCAAAGATCCTTTGTGGGGGGTATGTTTAGGCAAGAAAGGCACTTTGGTTAAGATTAGGGGAAGGTTGTGGTTTTGTTTGAAAAAAAATTTAACCATCACTTTTTTCTCATTTTAACAACAGCTGTGAATGGCTAAACCCAACCATATAAATATATATATACATATATATATGTGTGTTTGTGTGTGATGTTGTCCTGTGAGATTGGATATTTTGGTGAAAAAGAGAACTTGATGTTCTACATTGACTTTCATTGTCAATATATAATTGTGTTATTAGAAAACATATTCCAGAGGCAATTATGTTCTATACAAAAACATATTGTGGTTGCAGTTTAGTTGAAGGAGAACATTATTTTTGGACAGGGCTGTTTCCAAAATTCCTTGTTAACTTTTGCCTGCTTTGTATTTTTATTGGCACAATGCGAATATTACAAAATGTGATAAAACGTCTAACAAATTCTAACAGGGTGCAAATTTGGATGTTTCATTGTCACAGTGTCCCGAGATGCCACAATTACTTCTGCCTTGCATAACTAGCCCCATCAAGTCACAACATCTTGCTCCTTTTGCTAATGAACCAGTTATCGCATCTTGAATATGAGGTTGGAGAAGAGCTGAGAAGCTATTAAAATAAAATTGCTCTGCTATTGTAATGTGCAGAGAAGGTTGCATTCTATCATTTTTGACATTCCAGTCTATTCTTATATCTTGAAGCACATTTCTGAATGACTTTCTCCTTTGGTGACTGTAACCGATTAAGGGCTTTAGCTGATTCATCACTGCCATCAAACTCAAGTGGTTTTCATGTAAGGCATTGATCAATTTCACATTCTTGAGAGAAAGTGGGAGTGTGTGTGAATTAGGTGTCAAAAATGGAGGAGTTTCTCTTGTAATGGTTGCTGAGGCTGCACATTGTTGGAATGAGCCTGATGTGGTTTAGATCATTTGTGAAATAAGGCCTTTCTCTACAGTGTTTTACAGCAGAACTTGGTGTGTTAGTAATTTTAACTTCTTATAAGGTGTAGTGTGAATAATTTAAAAAAATGCTGGCTTTAACAGCAAATTGACAACATAAAACTATATTTAAAGAATTTTTGGTGAAATCTTCGAAGCTACAGCTGCTGTCGCACAACATACATAAAAGGACATCATCCTTGTTCATGTACTGCACTCGCTCTACCGTTGACACTAAAATCACCAAGAAATAATATATTACACATCACTATACATATTTCTACATCTTCTCTACAGTAGCAGATAAAGTGTCCAAGTTTGGTTGAACAATTCTCTGTCATTGAAGGGGTGTCAGGTTGCAACTGGATTCACAGACACTAGAGGGTGATGGTGTCACTTCCTGGTGCTGGCTCTCCTCTGGTTCTGGCTCATCAGACAGAAAGCTGGGGAACGTCTGTGCTCGGGGTATAAAAGTCATTGACAGGCCAGTTCCTGTGGAAAGAAGTGGTCAAAGAGTCAACGGAGCATGTTTGAAGTACGTTTGTCTTTTATATTTACCCAGACCTCTTGTCATAACAATATGTCCTGTTTTAATATGCTCAACAATTCAGCTGTTGCTTAGCTACTGTACTGCTAATATCTTATAGAATAAATTAAAATAACAATTCAGACATTCTTCATTTAGGTAAAATAATCTCCTGATGCCCTGTGATACTGTTCTCAAAATCCAAACTTATCAACCATAGGTTCTACATTAGTATACAACGACTTAAAATAGCTTCATTTCACTGATTCATCTTTCGTAGACTGTCTGCTGTCTTCTCAATCCTTGCTCTCTCCCTCTCCACATTAATTTTAATTAATTGGAGCAATTTGTTCTGCAGTTCATGTTGGTTAACTGCACTGAGAGGGAGTAATGGATACTTGTGGGTGGAGGGCTGTTCTGTGCAACTGTGAGCCCGTTAATAATATATTAGGATGCTGTTTGGAGATGTGCATGCTGAGGTAGGTTGAGGATAAAGTGGCTGGCAGGCTGCTGATCCTGCACTGAATGAGGAGGAAGTGGCCAGTGATCAATATTTCAGAAGGTGCAAAACCCAACACAAAACTGCAATCAACACTAACTTCCATCATACATGGTACCTAATAATACAGCTAGAAGTTGCTGTACATCAATATATTTCATATATTTCAAATCATTTCACCTACAGAGGCTAATTGAAATTTGATTAACAAATTAAAAATTGACTTTGTTTTCTTCCAGGCCATACTGACAAAATTGACAAAGAGATAATTTCCTATGCTGCTGCTGGCGCTGAAAATGCTTATTAGCAAATATGATTTTAAGCTGTGCAAAACGATCATAATAAACACACATACACACAGCCTCTCCTGTGTGTGCAACCCACAGCGCCAGTCATGGTGCCACCAAAGGGAAAGGGGCTCAGACTGTAAAGGCGAACCATGATGTGGAATATAAACCATGATCCAGCCAGGCTGGAAATCAATGTTAAGTGGTTGTGCGAGTGCATGTCAGAGAGAGAGAGAGAGAGATGAACAAGTCTAGTTAAAAAAGAAAGAAAAGAAGAAGAAGAAGAGAACTAATGCACAAGTAAAAACAAACACAGAGATGGAAAAACACAGAATACAAACATTCCCTGTGTGAGTTAAGCTAACAGCTTGCAGGAGGAAGCACAGAGGGGCAGGTGTGGGTGTGAGGATGAGACCAAAACAGTACCAACTATAACAGGTGAGTCATCCACACACATACACACCTCTGTCCGCTAGTCTTTCCTGCACACCACTCCCTGAAATAAAGAAAAATGAAACAGATTTAGGTTTTAAATGTAGCTCAGTCCATGTTCTAGAAAAACGCCGCAGGTTAGAGAAAGGGGGACACATTTTCTCTTTCCTCCCTGCTGTATTTAATAGATTGCTGAAATGGCTGGTGCACAACCAGGCATATCCTTTTCACATCTTTGCCAAGACAGTCCCTCTCCTCAACCAAGGCCAATTTGGGTTTGGAAAAAAGGAGGAAGGGAGCCCAGCGCAAACAGAGAGGGTGAAGCAGATCTCATCATCTCCTCTGTCATAAACAGTGGTGTTTGTTGTGTGATGCCAGACTCCTGACGAGAGCCACGCTTTTGGACAGGGGACACAAATGTAGACGGTTGCACAAAAAATAACATAGAACCACACAGAGAGAGAGGATAGTGTCAGCATCCCACCTCTTCTCCTATCCCTATGAGAAGCAGACAATGATTTGTCAGTGCCTTTTCATTACTAGGGAAGGTCATGTCATCCTATCTGGCCTGGGGTGGCAGCTGCTGGGCCAGAGCAGACAGGACAGGCAGGGAGGGCACTCACACACACTGACAAATACAATGGAGGGCACAGACACACAAGCAGCTATTCATGTGCTCATGTTGACACGCACACACACACAGAGACATACGCATACACCTGTCTGCACCTTCCTCCCTCACAGTGCGATAACCCAGGTGGCATCCTAGTAACAGCTGTAACCAGAGAAAGAGAGGGTGCCTGTACCACAAACTCCAGATTATGCAAGACTGCTGACATGCAGCTTTGTGTCTTTTATCCAGTCAAGCAGCTAGAGGAGCAGTAATACACTGGATCAATTTAATGTGCACTGAATTTTGGGTCAAATTTAGCTTCAAATAAAAGACAATTGTGACAGAAATTAAACATTTTTCCAAGCGTGCACCAGAAAGACACTAAATTAGATGAACTCAGTTCTACCTGGCTCTAATGAATTTTTCATGTGATTCAGATTTTGAACCTACATCTGCTATATTAAATGCTGCAGATCTGATAGTGTCTTTGATACTTGCTCTCTCTCTCTGTAAAATCTGCTGGTATCACTCTCGGCCGATCAAACCAAGAACAGCACTCATTTCCATTAGGATCGCTAATGCTATGACACTAAAAATGTGAAGCACAGTGGAATGTAAAGAGAGAGAAGCGAAAAACAAACAAAAAAATAACACAAAAAAGGGTAAAAATAAAGAAAATACACACATCCTCATCCCTTTTCATAACTGAACCATTTCCAGGCATTTCTAGCAGGCGTGGCACCTGGCTTTTTCAACTAAAACACTTTAAAGTGCACTTATTTCTATGCATTAGCAAACTCAGAGAACACAGCAGTTCTACTGAAATGCAAAAGAGTGAATAACATTAGGAGCAAGTGGAGGGTAGTATAAAGTAACTACACTGTCTTAGTGTATAACTTCTGAAGATTAAACATCTTTCTTAGCTTTGATAAAACAGGCGACTTCTTTGAGGAACGAGTTTTGTTTCCACCTGGTGAAGTCTCAGCATTTTTTTCTCTGTGTCTTTTAAACACATTTCAATTTCACAGTTTCAATTATGGCAAACAAGGCTTATGGGATGCACTTCTGAGATATTTCCAGCTATATAAAAAGCAGATGTGAAATACATTACAATAAAGGAGTTACAGTACTTCACTTGCCAGGTCCCCGATTAACTGAGGCAAAGAAATAAACAAATAAGCGAATAAACCGCATCGGGACAGGAAACTGTGTTACTTAATTATTCCCCTGCCCCTGCAGGGTATTTGAAAGCAATCCGAGCATGACTCAGCAAATTGACTGTGCTGATTGGATATTCATCATGAACACTGTGATACAGCCAAAGAGCAAACACAGCCAGCCAGTATGGTCCAAATTCCTGATTTTTTGCTTCTTTTTGCATCCGAATCAGTATTCCGAGGATTATACACTATATACTGTATGTGTCTAAATGTGGAAAGATTGCTGATTAGCTCTTATTAAAATATACATAGGTACTGGGTACTGAATAACATTCAATTATTCAATTGAAAACTGAATGTAAAAACATACTATTAAGCAACCAGTCGTAGTCCAAACTAAAATAATAATAAAACAATTAAAATTAGTAGGTAAACATGGATATACTGTAATATAAATTGTATCTAAAAGTTGAATAAACAGTATAAAATTATAAGCGGCTGTGGAATAAGAGGTACAGCAATTGACACCAGACTTACTTTTCCTGGGGTTGGAGGCCGGCTGCATGGCAGCTCCGCCACTGGTGTGTGAGTGTGTGTGTAAAGAAATGAGAAGCAGTGTAAACACTTAGAGCAGCAATAAGGTAGAAAAGCACTATGTAAGTACTATGTAAGTAAGTACACTACTGTAAGTGCAGATAATTTACCATTTACCTAAATTTAACTGGTAAATTGTTGACATAGTTGGCTAAAAATCACATGTACATCATTAAAATAAACAGCTAAAATAGTTAGGCAGACTATATGGGGAAAACTACATAATCGTGAAATAGAAAGTCCAAAATAATAGAAACAGAATGGAAATGAAAAGAGATACCTACAAGCTAATGCTAAAGTGGCAAATTGTTTAAATTATTAAAATGATGAAAATGCTAATGCAGTTGGTAAAGAGTCTAATAGTTAATGTAATGTAAACATCTATCTTCCACTATTCCAAGTTTAAACTTTACTGACCAAACACTGACAGCTGAAATAATTAATTAATTGATATAAAGTTTCAAAGTTAAATTGATCAATAAAATACATCCAAATAAACTGGAACATCGTGGGGACACTTAAGTTCATCTGACAGGCTTGAGGGAGTGCATCGCACAAAAAGGTTGGTAACTACTGTGTTAGGAGGAACTATGTGCAGCACATAAAAAGTTAAATAGCTGCAGGAAAATGGAGACCTTCTGCCAAAGAGGAATCAATTCAATTACTGTATATAGCTCTACTCATCTATGTTAAAAGCAGCACCAGCACCTGATGTGTGTAAGCTTCTCCTGACAATGCTTTTACAGTCCAAACATCCTGTGTCACAACAGGAGTTTCACTCCTGTCACTCCCCAGAATCACCTTGTCGTCCTCCTTGTCTGACGAGACCTTTCGCTGCGTCCTCAAACACACTGATGCATTCAATTTATTCATGGGAAAGGAGGTGAGATAATAGTAGTGCTGAATGTGTATGAGCAAAAGAAGGTGGAGGGTTGTTCCAAATTGGACAGACACATGGGGAAAGTGTGGGAGGGGCAGTGGAAATGCCAAGGTGATGGATGACAGAGGAGCGCCTCTGCTCACCAGAGTTTGGAAAAGAAGAGTTTAAATAGAGAGTTTACAGAGACTGGGCCTATAAATAATGACCCTAAGGTGGGAGCTTCTCTGATAGTATATATGAGTAAAAACATTTAGCTAGTTAGCGTTTGGAACCAAAGACTCGAAATGTGCTTTTAAGCTTATCAGGCCACAATTAAATGATAATAGAAAAAAACAATCGAGTCTTTGATTTTCAAAAGAGAATTATGACGTCAGAACAGCTTTCATCTTTGCCTGGCTTTCTGTTTTACTTTATCACTGAAAGCCAAAAGGCCCCTAATCCCTAGATAAGTCTACTAATCAACTAATACCATGGGCAGAGTGTAATCTCATCAGCTCACTAATCACCTTTCTGCTTCTGGTCTACGTCTATTAGCACACACACAAGCACACAGACAACACAACACACGTTTTTTAAATATATGTGTACATACAGTTCACACATACTAGGACATATGGTAGAAAGTTATGAAGAGTGTTAATAACACACCCTTTAGAAATTATTATGTTACTTTACATGAAAAAACAGGTTATTTGGAGGTTTAATTTATAGAGGTAAGCTTTGAGACTGATTTAAAAAACAGACAATGTGCGACAATAAATGAAATGAAAAGGATAAAAAGAATGAAGTTTAATTTCACTGTTCACTATATAATAATTTTAGAGCTATGCTTTTTTGTCTATAATGTAGGATTTTTTTTATGTAGCCGTGGTTTTCTGCAGAACACGAGACAGAAGATAAAAATGTATGACTCATGTTTGGTAGTTGTTTCACAGATGCAACAATCTAAATTGTAAATTGTAACCTCATGAGCTGAGCACTTTTATGTGTATGACACAAAATAAAATGTAGCTTTAATTTCAAAGTAAGTGTAAAATTTTATTTTGAGAAACATAATTTCATTAATTTACTAGCTCCTGTCATTTATTGCAACCAAAGACAGTACATGTTATAAAATGTGGAGTTATAAAGTGCCTTAGTTGTAGGGTACAATATGTTCTCTCCTGTTTCTCCACCTGGGTCTCTCTCACCTTATCCACTGACACAAGCAGGTAAAGAAATAGCAACAACTTGCATATGATAATTAGCAACCTCATGCCTGTACCTTGGTAACTGTAGAGATCTCCCACACTGTTCTGACGCGTGATGTGCTGCCAGTAGGCGCTGCGTGGCAGGGAGATGGACTTGGTTAGCATCTCTCTGGAGTGGATCTGAAACAGGCAGAGAAAGCTTGCAGTGTCTTTCACTTTCTGTTCCTCTCAGTCACTTACTCACAACAGGGAAAATTGCTCTGGGTATTTCAGTACACAAAGAGCATGAGTGGTATGATATGATGTTGGTTGAATGGCGTCTTTCCACTTTGAATAGCTGCTTGGTAGAAAGGGAGAGAAGATTCGTTTGAAAACATGATGTTGTTGTGCCACTGGTTGATGTCTTTGATTTTTTATGTGCAAGGTGAAACCAAAGGCCAGGAAATTGATTGGAATACATGAAATACATCAATATAAACAAAAATCAGAATTAAATCAGTTGTAAATATACTATTTCAATCATTCTGCAGTTGCCAATGGTCAGTTTTGTGTAGATACCCATGTGAATTACAGAGCTTAGGGTAAATGGTGCATTTGGAAATTTTCCCAAGAGCATGACCAAGAGCATAGCCATATGGCCGAGGCTCATCAAACACAAGGCAGGCCTACATAAATACAGAATACAGATGATAGCAGGAAGGAAGGAGGGAGGAAGGAAGGAAGCGATGGATGGGGTGTTGTGATGGAAGAAGGGAGTGGAGGCCAAGACTACAGGGTATCTGAGGGCTCCTGGCCCCAGGCAGCACTTTTCAGGAGAAACCAGACAGGAATACCTACAGAGAATTGTGCACATCTTGTGTGAAAATCAAGATTTATTGCCTACGTGTTCATTGGTTTCTAAAAATAATTCAGTGAACAACCTTAATGAAATGTTAGTTTTGATCCGGTAAACAGTCAGTGAAGAAACCAAGAGAAACAAGGCATTGTTTATTAAAAATATAAATGTTCATGTGCATGTATTCTTCTGGCTCAATGCTTCTACTGTCACTAGGTGCAGCGGGATATTTTATCAGCTACATGAACGTGATGAACGCTGTCTACACATCATGTGTTGATACTTTTATTCGTTATTAACTGCTGCAGTGCAAAAATTGTTGGACTAGTTTTTGCCCTGCAGTAGGTACGAGATAAACAACGAAAAATGTACCTGGGAGCTCTTCTCCATCTCCTCCATCATTCTCTCATGCTGCTGAGCAATGGCCAGCGTGGCCGAGTGGACCCGCTGGTAGATCATCTCCCCCTCCCGTGTCTGGAACGTGAACAAACCCTCTCCTGTGTCACACATCCTGTGCCAGGAACACACACAGAGAGACAGAGAGAAGTGCACACACTTTGATCGTGATCATTCTTACAGATATGTATAGTTGAATGCTCACTTACAGAGAGACACGCTGATATAGTGGCTCACTGAAGTCAAACACAGACACGCTTCAGGAAGTAGATACAGTATCCAAACAGACACAGCACACTCACAGGGGTACCTGTCACACCATTGCCTGAAGGGCTCTGCAGCAAATGCTGATGTCCTGGGATGTTTTGGATATCCAAAGTTGCTTTGTTAAAGTTTGTATATTTTCACAACAAAGTTTTTTTTTTTCCTCTTGCCACTAATTGACCACACTGACACACCCACATAAGCACACATCTGCATGCACATACCTTCCGGACTCAAAAGTAAACCAGGTGGAATCTCGACCATATCTGCGCAGGGAGCTGAGAGGCCACATGACAAGTTTGAGGCGAGCGTTGTGAATGTCCCACAGGTAGATGTTTTCATGTGTGATCTGCATGGTGCACTCCCCATAGATGTCCAGGTTAGGGGTGGGCATCAGGTACACATTGAAACGTTCTGAAAAGATTCACAGTGCACTTAATATAATATTATCACAGTGGTACAACACTGAAGAATATTGTTAAACTAAGAATAGGAAACTTGCAGATAGTTTTGGTTTCATTTGCCAAAATTTAGAGGTATTTTCCTTAACTCAGCACAGCATAAGGGATACGTACATAGCATATATACGTGATTTGATTCTTAACAGGAGTAATTTGACAGTCTGTTGTGAGTTTGCCAGCACAGGGGAAAACATCAATAACAATGGCATCAATCTTTCATCTGGATGCTAAATATGAAACTCTAGCCAGCAGCCAGTCAGCTGGAGACAGAGGGAAAGTGGCTCTGTCCAAAAGTAACAAAATGTCTACCAGTACTGCTAAAGCATTTACATTACATTAGCTCAGTGGTACTGGTTTACAGATTTTATTACATTGTAAACCGAGCTGTTGCCCCCTGCTTGCAATCTTTGTGCTGCGATAAGCTCAGCTAATGTTTTCCTGGAGGTACATTATAGTCGGTGAACATGACACTGAAATTAGTCTCATCTAATGATAATGAGAAGGGATGAGATGAAAGTCGAGCCACAACCAGTTTGAGGTGTAACAGTGTAAATCTTAAAAGAGGTTGAATGATCAGTGATTGGCTTTTGTCTAGAAATGGATTGTTCTTCAATATCTGATGTGTGAATCTAAGATATGGAGTGTGAGAAGGACGAGGGGGTTAGATCTCTCTTGTTTTATGAGGCTGGAGGAATAAAACACTTATTGCAATACATTTCCGCATGAGAAATTTCTGCATGCACAATGCTTTGTGCAAACAGTGCAAACAGTTGTGTTTACCTCAGCATGTTGTCCACCTTATAGCAAACTATTGTATAGTAACAATACAATAAATTTACTTTTCCCTACTGCACTTACCCATTTCAGCCAATTTTGCAAGAGCAGAGTAAAATAAAGTAAATAAAAAGTTATTTGAACCAGTACATTACCTGACTTACATCCAGTAGGCTGGACTGTGATGAAGGAACCAAATCTGCTCATTCACATTAAACTAATTCTCTGAGGCAGACAGACAAAGGAAGAGACACAGAGAGGGAGAGAGTTCTCCATAATCTAAATTAGTTCTCACTAATTACGCTTAATGATTCAAAATAAGCCATGTGTCTGCAGTGGATACAAAATGGCAATGTCATAGTGTGGCTTATTTTTAGGGACAGTGAAAATGAACTCTGATCTAATTATCGGCCCCTACTGTTTGGGGAGGGCTACTAATTGAAACATGGTTGCAGGCCAAGGCCTTTTGTTTCACTTCCCCATAAAGGCAGCAGAAACACACTGGCTCAGTTTGTGTCTGTAACACAGTGGTAAAACCTTAATATGTACAGCAAACAGCAGGGATTCAACCACAACAGAGACAGAGAGCAGAATTGTGTTATTAAGGTTGAGTTGCTTTTACGGCAGCACAGTCAAAATTTTAATGTATATATCTATATAGATATCTTAAAAAGCTGAGGCTACATTTTATTGAAGAATACAGCTTTACTTTGTGGCTGCACTGAAATGAAATGGGTTGAAATTATGGTAGATTCTTTTCAATTACTTGCCCTTTTACAACCTTAAACTGCTCTTCTTTGCTTGTTGCCTTTTCGATTTCCTCTGTGAGTTTAGAAATTACACGGAGAATGAGCTCCACTGTGATAGTAGCACCTTGTTGTCTGTTCTTTTTTCCATTCCCATTTCCTGTGAGTAGAATATGTGGAAAAACACATTTATTTCACATGGCTTTAGGAGCCATAATCTCATCCATCTCTGTGACAAGCTTCATTATGAGGGAAGCCAGTGATGCACAGCACTTCTCATTAGGCTTGGAACAGAGCCCCGACCACAGCCTGTGACCTGTGCTCTAACTCACACAGACAGATTTCCTTGAACACATACACACACATCTAAACTTACTTCAGGAGTTGAAGTAACGTGCTAATGTTACTAAAAACTCTTACAGCAGACTTCACATCAGATATTGACAAAAACGGCTCCTATTAGCCAGACCTAATTGGACAGTGACTGCTCTGCTCCCCCAAACCTCTGAGGACTCCACTGCATTAACACATATGGGCCCAGACTGCAACTACTATCTGTTTGGTGGCTGTCTGGATGAGAGACGTTGACCCTGAATGGTTGTCTTTGTTAGCAGAGACTAATTGGGCACTCACCATTCTGCTCCTGCTGCACGCCCGCCGCTAACAGGTCTGGCTCTCCCAGGCTGATGTCATTGAGACGGCAGCCCAGGCACTCCAAGCACAGCAGCTTACACCATTCCTCTGCATCCAGCTCTGCACACAGCCACAGAGGCACACTGTTAAGGCATGTCCACTATCAAACAAACACACACACACACCTCCTCCACATCCAACATAGTAGACATAATAAAACATATTGTCTAGATTATTACCCCAACTGTCCTGCCTTCATTGTGTTTACACATACACATGTACACAATTCACCCAAGGAATTTCACAATAAAATGCTGCATGTACAGTACAGGACATGAATACAGATAACAGTAAGCAGGGGGAAGAAAAATCAATCTGGATGATTCACTGCAGATTAAAAGAGACTGTGGGTTCAGCAACAGCCAACAACAGATGCAAGATTTCTGCTCCTTCTTTGCCACTAGTCAGCCCAAATCTGCACAATAATACTCAGTTATTTGTCTATGTACACGAGTAATATGAGTATAAAATTAACAAATACCCAAATGGACACTCCTCTAAGGCATCTGTGACAAAACCAAACATTATAACCTTCATAAAGTGATAATTTATTGCCGGACTGTTATTTACTCTTATAAAACTACTTTTAGCTTCATGAACCTAATAAAGTTTGGCTGTAGCTAGGTTACATGCTAACAAAATAAAGAAAACCTCAACAGATGTACATGGAATTTACTACACAGTGCATTAACTTTGTTGCAGATATGTGCACTTACTCACACATGAGAAATTTGAAACCATTCTCGTGTCTGTATGTCACGTGTGAATCTAGCACCACCAGTCAGTTAGCTTAACTGACAATATGGTGAAACAGTTAACCTGGCTCATTTCAGTGTCAGGAAAATCTGTCTACCAGAACCAGCTCACAAAGTGACACATCATTTGTTTAATCAACGCTAAAACCAAAGAACCAAAAGTGTCTGCATGCTGCTTGCTTTTGGCAAATGTGGCCACTATAAAAATATGTTTCAGGAAATGATACAACTGTGCCTACATTCTCAAGACCAACAAAACCCAATTTTCCTTCACTCTAACTTGTGGTCTGGTCTGACAAAGTGGGACACTGAGATGCAGTGTACTGTAATGCAAACAACACACTACTGCTATGACTATGACAATGGTTTAAAGGTTTTACAGTGGTTAGTAATACAGATTTAGAGAGAATATTTTGCAGCATTAAACATATTGAGCAAAATACCACTTTACCTAAAATTCCCCTGGTACTGGTGACACCTAAAGCAAAATATAATCAAAATAATCTTAATAACAAGCAGGATGCACCCTGTTCCTTTAAATTTTAATAGCAGTTAAATTAATAGTAATTTTGTGAAATTTACCACATGTGACAGCTGGTACTAGAGGAAGGGAGGGTTTTCATTATAACACTGTGTTTATTTAATTGAAGTCTATAAGACAAATTATTTACGAATCAAATTTGTCTGTGTGAAGCGCTGTTGTTTGCG
The DNA here is from genome assembly GCA_900302695.1 of Helostoma temminkii. Classification (NCBI taxonomy): domain Eukaryota; kingdom Metazoa; phylum Chordata; class Actinopteri; order Anabantiformes; family Helostomatidae; genus Helostoma; species Helostoma temminkii. Next base: position 16,544 of record OMLM01013245.1, on the reverse strand, counting down.
AATACCAATTTTCCTTCATGTTAAGTCAGAAAAAATTGTGTTTACAATGGAGAATTGTTTTGTGTGAGCTTTTGGTGAGAGTTACTGAGGTATGAAATGAGAGTTGTTTATCTTTGTGTAGCTCCTTAACTCCAGGCCCTGTGGAGTTTTGGGATATGCAGCTAGTGATGTGTACAAATCACATGTGGAATTGTGGGAATGCTGCCATGTTACTGTGTATCTATTTATCAAAAGTCAACACATGTTTGCGTAACATATGCGAGGCATTCTCACTTTATTCATTTGCTGGCAAAGTGAGACAGCCTGTTTGTCAGATCGACTCTGCTGTCCAATGGGACAGATCTACACAACTTTGCAGGGTGAAGGAAAGGTCTGCTGCTGCCTGAAGCGCTTCAGTGACAGACATAAGTTTAAATACACACACATTCGCAGTCAAAAGCAAATCTGTACTCTGGCTCCCTACTCACGCCTTCCCAGCTTCAGCTTTTCTCATTCACAGTTACTATGGCCTTTAAGTACCTCTAAACTCCCACACTGTTAAGGCCACTGAGTGGAAAATCAGCTAAACAAACACTTCATCAACTCAGAGGCAGCCTCGCTAGCCTGTGTGCCATGCTTGAAGAATGAAGACAGGATAGGATGGAGATTTTTATGTTGGTGAACAGTGTGAGAGGATGCAAAAAATCTGGAACTTAAGTGAGAGGAATGCCAGAATCGAATCAGGAAACAGAGAGGATTCTCTGAATGGCTAATGAAACTGATACAATATACATACAATACTGTGCAAAAGTCAATTTTGACAATGCTATATATTTATATATTTAGTATTTCCTAGTCTCTTTGTTAGAATACAACTAGAAAATATAGGAAATGTGTACACAGTACTACCAAACATGAATATTAGAGAAATCTACTTCTGGAGTCTAAAGTCACTAAAGTGATGAATATTTAGTGTGATCTCTGTAGAGAAATACAGAGAGGTCAAGGACAAATACAGGAGTGGAAGACACGATGAGAATCTCATGAGAATTTTCTCGTTAAGTGATGGGGAAAAGTCCAGCAAGAACCCGGCTTAGCGGGTGGCAGCTTCATCTACATGCCAAGTTGATCATTACATAGTCCGAAGAACCTGACCAGGTATGGTCATTGTGAAAAAACTGCAGCCAAGAAACCACTTTTTGTGTTTTTCTAATTTAAAAACTGAGAAATAAGTATATATTGCAATGATACTGTAGGATTGCTAAAACAAAAACAAAAAAAATGTAATCATAACTTTTGCACAGGCTGTATACGTTTATATAATTCCTTGCCTTGAGTTGACACATTCTGTACTATTTATATCTTATTTCTCTTCAATCTAAAATCACATTCTCATATTTGTTTATAGTGCAAGTTTGACAGATACACCCAAAGCACACCACTGTCAAAAATGTGAGATCTGTTGCTGTCTTTTGTTTAGTTCCTTGTGTCATTGACAGAACAGTGCACAACGTGATGCTGCTTGGGTGGTGGCATCAAACCTTATTTTTAGAAATAAAGCATCATGAGGCCTAATTGCATTTTGTATATAAAAAAATAGTCAACACATCAAATTCTTTTGTCTATTTATGACAGACGCTCTCAACTAGGTTTCACGTTTGCTTTCCAGCTGTCAATTTCGGTTTCCAGATCCAAACTCCTGTTGACCCTTTGCTGTGGTGGAAAGGCTTTTTGCCAAATTAGCATCCAATGTAGGTAAGCTCTCCTGTGACCTGACCCAGCTGGACCTGGCAATATCAGCTCTGCAATACATTTTCACATTTGAATAACAATAACAAAACTCCCTAATAGGCAGCAAAGGACATACTTTACCAAAAAAAAAGCAAAAAGAATAACAAAATATAAATATACAAAGCTATTAAAGTTGTATTTTTTCATATTCTGAGGAGGGAGCGTATATATGTGCAGAAAGACCTTTTGTGAAAAAGAAAAACAATGTAAGGTCAATACAGGGTGATAAATAATAAAGGATCTGAGTGAGGTATTTACATTAAGTTGTGGAGAGAGAAACTTTATTTCTATAAAATACAGGAAGTTCAAAAATTAACATATTAAAAATAATCAACACACATGACCATAAATGACCATAAATATGCTGTCAAAAGTATAGTTAACAGGAAGCTGATCTATATTGGTGTAGAAGCTTTTTATACTGTGGTTATACTGTGTGATCAGTTGGGTTAGAGCAAAATAATTTATACTTATCGTTATGTTAAAACAACCATTTATGTAATTTAACTGTAAAAAATAGATGAAAGTAGTATAAAAATATATACATATTTATATATCGAATATTAAAAGTGTAATATAGCTCTCATATATTTAAACTAACAAATGAGCATGAATAGCTTCTGAATGAAAGGAAAAACAAATGAACTATTTCTGCATCTTTACTATGTTTTCTTATTTATATATTTAATACTTTATTATCTCATGTCATTGTGCAGACAGTTTTCTGAGTCCTAAGCTTTATCTTTCACTGTCCAACAGTGATTTGGAGTCTATATTTAATTATGGGTCAGGTGTAGTAGAAATAGACTAAGTTGTTTGAAGATAAGAGTTAATAGTATATTATGTAATATATTCAGTTCACTTTAATATTTGCCTTTCTGTGCAGGAACACATCGACAAACTGAATCCATGTAGGCTTCTGCTCCAGACTTGTTAAAAATATTTTTCTGAACTCGACAAATTTTTAAATATCACTGCCAGGGGCAAATAGGAATTCTTCATAATGTTTTTTCACGTCACACCTGGATTTCTGCATTAAATAAAAATCTGATGGAGCTCAAAATGTGTTGTGAGAACTGCTGAATTACTTTGCACAATCTTAGCTCTAAACTTGGAATCTGTGGGTAAAAACTTTCCTGACTCATACTTCAGCTAATAACATAAATCCAGACCAATCCTGTTGCTGTGTACGGAGATAGAAATATTTAATGAAGTCACATTGCTGTGCCAAAATTATATACAACACATAACACTGGCCAAATCAGAGACTGTAGATGAGATGAGCTATATCTCCAATATATAATTTCTGCTGCTGTGTGATAAAGTGTCTAACTAATTACACAGAAAAGATCCAAGTCTCTGTGAGCAGATCATCACACAGAACAGCTGTACTGACGTTTCTGCCAAACTACACTCATATCTGTGATATTGTTGGTATTGTATTTTTTGTGTAATTAAAAGTATGTTCATACATATATAAACAGAAGTTGATGAAAAGTGAGGCAAATAGAAGAAAGGCCACACACAGAATGCACACACAGAGACAGTCTCTGTGTGCATAGGTGCCAGGTGACGGCACAAAAACTGTACTGCATCTGCAATAAGACGATGTCTGAGGAGAAATGCTATTTTGGTCCAACATGAACACCAAAATTGCACTAAGCCACCAAATCTGCATCAACATAGCCCAAACATCGCCTCTTCTCGCACACTAGTGCAAGTTTGTCCTGTGCAAAAAAAATATGCAAACGAGTAATGTTGAGGAAAACTGCATAAGAGCTGCGTTTGAATAAACGCTGGCATTGTGCCTGCAGGAAAATATGGCCGCAAGACTGGAATGTTGCATATCAAACAACCACGTGTTGGTTATGTGCCTTTTTGGCTTCCTATGCACGTTTTAGGAGCAATCTCTATTGTTACACTCCATAATTGGGTTGAAACACACTGCAAATGATGTCCAATATCATTTTTCATACCTGCAGTATGAAAATCAATATTTGGGAACATATCCTCCCACTTCTTAATATAGCAGTAAATAAGCATTACTTGGCTAAACTCCATGCTTCTATCACCTTTGTCCTTCACTTTCTGCTGCTCACTTCTAAATCTTTGTCCACTTCTTGTCAAACATTTAACAAACTACCCCTACAGTCTTTACTGACATATGTGCATGTCTGCAAAAAAGAAAAAAAATTCTATAAGTAAATATGTTGTTTCCTCTCCAACAAAGATAATGAATAGAGGAAAAGGTGCTTACCCGATTCACAAGCAAACGTCTTGGATGTGTCGTCACTGAAGATAATAGCCACAGCATGTTTTTTTGTCTCCCGTGGCATCCGGGTAATGTTCTTGATGTTATGGAGCTCAGTGATCTAAGCAGGAAGGAGAGAGTGGCAGCAGCACATTACTTTAAATGCAAACAGCCAGCAGCAGCAAGGCTTAATTGTCATGTTGTTCTGCTTTGCTGAAAGTGCAGTAGTAGATAGAGACTTAGAATATATAAAGGGTGGCAGAGTAAAATATAAATGTGTGTGATCTTACAGGATAAATGAATAACATTAATTACTACACAACTTAAGAAATCTCTTTTCAATAAGTAAGAAACCATCCACAATGTCAGCTTGTTGCAGGGTGGTGCCTGCTGCAGTGTAGTGTGTGGTATGTAATGCAGTGAAGTTTATTTTGAAAGCACTTTATGAATAAATGTGTACTGGCGAATATGCTATGCTCACTGTGCATCCACTCTCCTTGAAACTGCTTTTCTGGTCAATAAGTAGGAGTGCAATCAAAAGCATTTGAATCACTTTACCAGGAGATTGATCATAAATGGAAAAAAAGAGAAGATTACATTTAATTGAATATCACCCGCATTTACAGGCCATTTTGTTCAACAGTCCTCTCTGTGTTCACTCTATCTTGAAGATAAGGCCCATTACATTATTGTAGTCCAATGTGTGCTCACTGTGGGCCCTTTGCCAGGCTATTGAGAATGAATTAGCTGGGCTCACTGCCCGTATAGTAAAGCTTGACTGCTTAAGGTTAAAAGACCATACCTAATAACATGCACTATATGTGGACCACAGATTTCTTTGCTCGATAACTTTGCATATAATATATTTCGCCTCTGTCAGATATCCCCTGCTCAGCATTCAAACTTATATAGGCCTACAAAACTCAAAACATGTTTTCAACAGCAAAGTGAGAAAACACAGAAATTTGGATTCGGCTGTTGTTATCCGACTGTGCTTCTAGATTCTGACCCTAAATCCATACTGACCTGGATTTCTGCCTTCTACCTTCTGACTTGTTTGTCTAAGTATTCTCCTGGATAACCTGCTTTCTGACCTGTCTCTCTGTTTTGGGGGTTAAGACTAGGTTTAGGGTCATTATTAGGTGTTTAGGATAAAGTTTAGCATTATACGTTTAGTTGTGAGGGTTAGGGTAAGAAGCTAGGTACAGTAATGCATTATGTCTACAGGTCCTCAAAAGTATAGCGAAGTGAATATGAGTATGTGTAAGCATGGCGAGGCAATCCCGGGCTAAGGTGCTGATGTCAGAGCAAAGTGAATCATTTGATGAGACCTATTATCTCATCCGCTCTTCTCTCCTCTTCAGCTGTTTTGTCTTTGTTAGATGTTGGTTAGATCGTATATTAAGAAGGCTACATGCTAACAGCTTTGTGAGGCTGTAGGCCTATCTGGGTGTGTTAGTGAGATATATGCTAACATCATCTTGCATGACAGTAGGTAGTAGTAACAAAAAGATAAACATCATGGTGTCTGAGATTTACCAGAGTCATCGGACTTCATCCTCAGGGAACCATGAATTGAGATGTTTCACCCAAGACCAAAGTGGTGGATCAGCCAACTGACAGCCAACCAGTGGCAGTGTCATCCCTCTTTGCATATGCACACAATGTATTTGGGCATTTAAAAACAGCTCCATCTTTCCACTTTAACTGTCTACCAGGTTTGGAAGAGCGAAGAGCATTGTACAACACAAAAAAATAACTGTTCTGGGGGCTAAAAATACTGCTAATAATATGCAGGGATTGTTTTACTGTGTGGACCAGTTTCCCTCAGACTGCACAGAGAGAAAGAAAACATGGCAACGAGAAAGGGGAGAAATGGAGAGAGAAAGGAAGAAACAGAGAAAAAAAGCCAATCCCCTTTTGTGTTGATTCTGTAAATCAGCCACCAGTGCAGCCTATTTCCTCCCAAAGCACTGCAGCGTTGAATGAAGCCCTCAGATGGGACCTTTCTTGATCTCTGTGGCGAAGCATTACCTGGTGCACTGGTGCATGTGTGCACTCATCGCTCACTCTAGCACTGGCTGTATGAGATGCCTCTGGGAGGGGGGTTATAGCCACAGAGGCCCCCTGTGTGACAGCATGATGTAGTAGGCAGGGAGACACTTCCCCTCACCATGATAATGAGTCATAATTTGAGTATCTGAGAGGGCTTAAGCAGGAAGGAGAGATATTACTTTGGATTATTACTTTGAAAAGGTAGGAAAAGGATCCCAGAGGACCAGATTAAGTTGCAAAATGTATCTTAATGGGTCCTTAACTCCATCACCTCTGGCCAATGGACAAATTTTTTGCATGACGGTGGAAACTAGGTTATTGTTTGGCTATACTGTAGCTTAGTGCTAAATGCACTGTATTGATTCCATAAGTTTAATATATTTTAACTATTCCAAATATTCCAAGATAACAAATCTTGAACCTAAATACAGCTCCCAGATTCTCATTTTAAGTGGGTGACCATTAGAATCACATTTTATCAGCTGAAGCTAATTAATCCTACCAGTAGGCCAAATAGCAAAATGAATCTATGTGTTCTGCATGCTGATGTCTGCAGCACTCTGTTCCTTAGAGAGTGACACACCACATTAATCTGATTTTGGTATTCAAAGAACACAACACAAAGAAAAAGGGTTGCACAGTGGTAGTGTAGAGGGAGATAACGAATGATTAGGAAACATGAGATTATGAATCTTCAATTCAAATCAATTCAGTTTATTTTATTTATATAGTGCCAAATCAAAAAACTATTGATAACTATTTTATGAAGTTCAGCATTATCCTGAAAAGATAAAGACTTGCCTTTAGCTTACGCCCTTTCACTAGCAACAAAAACGTCACCAGCTACTTTGCCAATAACACTAGTTTAGGTTTAGTATTAATTTATTGGTTTGGTTTTAGAAAATAGTGACCAACCCAAGGTGATATTTTCAGTATGATGTTTGTGAGATATTCAGTTTGCTATCACACAAGCAACATATTCTCACAGTTGAGATGGAACTGTTAGATGATGCTTATCATTGTTCTGTTGATTCAATACATTTTCTATGCGCTGAAAATTTATTTTGCAATGGTATTGATCAATTGACTGTTTACATTATTTAAAAGAAAAATGCCTGCAAATGCGTCGTTTCAGGTGGTAAAAAGAATATTTTGTTTTTTGGAATATTGTTCCAAGCAATGGTAGACAACACATTTGTATAACATTTCCTGACAATTTAAAGATAAACCAACTGATCAATCAAGAAAAAAATGTTATGAATGCAGCATAGGATTATCATTATAGTTAAAACACCACGTCAACATAATTGAATACCTTCCCCAGATCAACACACTCCAACTTTGTCAAACAGTGTCACTATGAGTGAGAGTGACACATACACACTCCTGTTAAGCCACCCCACCACATGCTATCTAGAGCCTATCCCCTCTAATCTACTACAAGCAATTGCACACACAATAACTCAAGCCATTACACACATCATCAATAAATCTCTCACAACACTTTTCCCACCACTTTCAAACTTCACTCCTTAAGAAACCAACTCTTGATCCCTCCCATGTGGAGAACTAAGGATCTGTCTCAGTATTTCTCTCTCTGAACAGTCTCCTTGATGTCAACCAGTCTGGCTTCAAATGTGGTCATTGCAGTAAACAGCCCTGCTGACTGTTGTGCTATCGTCCAGGCTGCAAAGGAAGCACAGTCTTTGGTTTTTAATCTTACTCGATCCATCTGCAGCCTTTGACACCAGATCCTTCTGTCTGCTCTTTCCAAACTGGGTATCTCTAGCATGCATCAGGCATAAGGTCCTACCTACAAAGGCAAATCTTCAAGGAATGCTGACAGGGACAAGTATCCATCTCTCCACAAGTGTACTGCAAGGCTCTGTCCTTGGTCATCTTCTCTTTTCCATCTGCACCACATTCCTAGGTCCTATCATCCGCTCACATGGGCTCTGCTCTTCATATCCCTTCATTGTATTGAATACTGCAATGCTCTATTAAGAGGACTCCCAAGATGTGCAATCAAGCCTCTACAGATAATCCAAAATACAGCAGCATGTCTACTTTCTGATCAGCCAAAACAGTCACATGTCACTCGATTACTCATCTCACATGGGCTGTTACTTCTACAAGTTAGGACTTACAAGTTGTTCCTAATTTATAAGTTTTGGATAAAAGGGTCTGCCAAAGGACTAAATGTAAATGTAAATGAATAAACTTAAAGTAAAACTTTGAAATAGTTTCTTCGTTTATTAATTTCATGTTAAAGTA
>OMLM01013243.1:4975-19314 GCA_900302695.1 Helostoma temminkii | reverse complement strand
CGGAGAGAGGGAGGAGAGAGGGAGGAGAGGGGGAGGAGAGGGGAGGAGAGAGGGAGGAGAGGGGAGGATTATGCAATGAGCTCACTCTGCCCAGCAGCCAATCACAGCCGCGGAGCCCAGTGAAAACAAAGCGCACATGGCTCCGGTTGTGGGTCCATGTGAACCGGCAACGGCAGCTGTAGTGGAGGGCGGGGACGCGCGCACGCACGCACCCGTGCGCGCAAACACACACGCGTCCCGACTGTTCCACCTGACGTCGAGCGACCCACCGACCGAGCTCTGTCATCGTGACCCAGTTCCCCGAAACACAGCCGGAATCACGATGAGCGTCCCCGTGACGATCAGACACAGACATGTGCGAGTGTATAAGCAGAACCGGAACCCGCAGAAACAGAACCAGAATCAGACTTTGGCACATTAATGAACGTTAGTGAACCAGTTTGGATTTGTTCAGTGACTGGTTCTGTTTAATGTACTAGTGGGTCTGCCGCTCAGCTGTTTACTGAAGGACGGTTCCGTTTGCGGAACCTGCTGCTGAACGGCAGAGCGGTTCGCCGCGCGTCAAACGCGATTCACGTATATGTTCCACAGTTCCTGGTGTTTGTCTTGGTAAAATAAAATGGGTCAGAACCAGTTTGTGCTCCTTAGCTAACAAAGTGTGCTTCTAGTCGCGGAACAACCGGAGTCCCGCAAATCTGACATCCAGTCTTCTATTTTGAAACGCAGGTGCGTTTGGACGCGCGGCGTCACCTACAGTCTGACCCTCTTTATCCGAATTCCAGCAGTAAATTTGACATTTTGTGTGAAACGCGGCGCAGGAAACATGAAAACAGGAGCCGACAGGTTTCAGGCGAGTTCACCAACAACCTTCACAACCAGACGGACAGTTCGGCTGTTTCTAAACTCACATCAAACCGCATCCGCAGTCGCTTTTTAGGGAGGACAGAGGGGAGAGGAAAGGTGTGAGGAGGGTGTGAGGGGACGCTTGTTTACCTGAGTTGATGTTTGTGTCCATGGCAGGTGTTGTCATCACGGTCCCCCGCAGATTCCCGCACTACAGCGTTTTTTCAGTCCCGGATAGCTGCCGCTCCGCCGCGCGCATCACACGCAAAGAAAACTAAAACAGGAGGATCCAGACACCACAGAAGAAGAAGGCGACTCTACTCCATGACTCTACTTTTCTACTGAGGCTCTTCAGCACAGGTGATGTCTGTCAGCAGCACGGGGACCCTGTCATCTGCTGCGCGCGCTTCCCTCCACCCTCCCTCGGCACTTTCTTTCAAACAGGGCGCGCGCCCTGCGGGTGATGATGATGATGATGATGATGATGTGCGGGGGCTGCCGCTCCCGCACGCGGCAGAAAACGGGACCATGTGACCGCGAGGACAGCCTCGTGCCCCAGTGACACACTTTCCCGCCCCTCCTCTCTGTAGTAGACGCTCGTTTAAATCCGCAGGCACGTGGAGCTGCTCCGTGGCCGACAGGTGGATTGTGGGAAGTGTAGGCGTAAAGGCTGTTCTGTAGTTCCAAAGTGACACAGGCCAGACTCCAGCGACGGGAGCTGTTAGTGGTTTCCAGTTTCACACTGGTTGTTTCAGACTCACACACACCTGACACAGGTAGACTGACTTTTAACAGACAGTCTTTACAGAAGAGAAAACTACTTTACATCTTTTAGAAGCAGGTTTGTCACATTTTCAGTTTATTTACACAGTCAGGTCCAGAAGTATTTGGACAGTTTTTGGACTAAAAATAAAACTTTCACAGTAATGTGTCCCCAGAACGCTGCTTGGTGCAGCTACTGAATCTGTCATGTCATTTGTTTTGTGACTCTTATTTTATAACTTCCTGTGTAGCTAAAATGTCTTATTTTGAAGGGGCTGTTGATCTACTAACAGTATAAACTGTAAAGGTAAACAGATAATCAGGAGGCAGCTCAGTGTTTCTCAGTGTAACAAGGTTGGTTTCGTGATTTGTGTATTTTTGTTTTAACTTATTTCATGTGTAATCAGTTTGTGTAGATATTAGCTCAACGCTTTTCTGCTACATTTCCATTTCCATGGTTTGATTTCATTGTTTTTGCTTTAGTTTACTTTCTGCTCAGCTCGAATCGATGCTCTAATGTTACTCTGTGTTCTGCTTTCTGCCTCAGTGTCACTGAAGAGGCTGTGGAGGAGGGAAATCCTGCAGACAGAGTCCTGTCACTGCTTCAGACACAGTGAAAGTAATGTTTCATCACAGCTGTTGCTTCACAGGCTGATGTGAAACCTGTAATAATCATAGATCAGCACATAGTTTACAGTTTTTATAACAATCTAAAACTGGAAACTAATACTGGAAAATACACTGAACTGAGTAAAAGTACAACGTTTTCCTCTGATTTGTAGAGGAGTGTAAGTATAAGTAAGCATAACATGGAAATACTTCATTAAAGTACAAGTACTTCAAGATTGTACGTACAGTATTTGAGTATATGTATTAGTTACTTAATGATTAACTGTGAAATTAAAGGATTTCTATAATTAGGCTACCTCTAGATTTTAAATTCATATTTGAAGTACTTCAGTCAAAACTGCAAAATCTGTAGTGAGAATGAAATATATTCACATTTATCATATAGATGATGGATTTCTGATGCACTGCTCTGCACTACAGGAAGTGTATGTAGAAAGTATTGGTGCAGGTGTCGCACAGCAGGGGGCAGCAGAGACATCTAGTGGTCAGGGCAGGTAGGACAGGAGGCCTGGAGACGGAGACAGGTCAGTGACACTAACTAGAGAAAGAACATTTATAGCCTGAAAAATGCTCAGAGACAGAATAAAGCTGACGTCTGATGTTATTAGAAATATGTCTGACCAGGGTTTTATCAGTGATGGTGATTAATTTTTATATGACATAATAATAGAATAGAATAATATATTTTTCTAGTAGAGTATAGTAGAATATAGCTATTTTCAGGTAATCTCCCAGCAAGCTCACTGCAAAGAACCAGGTATTTATACTAATTGAGTGACATCCTGCACTAAAATTAAATTTCCTGGAAATGCAAACAGACGAGGGATTAAAGTAACAAGGCTGTGAGCAGATGAGTAAACAGCTTCTGGACGTCAGAGTTCAAACTGTCTGATAACATCTTCAGCAGGTAACAAGTCGATGAAATGTGCAGCTGAGATGCTAACGCAGAGGAGGAGACAGCAGCAGGTCCAGGATCAGCCTCACCTGAACTAAATCCAGTTCAGGCACAAGTTTCCTCAGCAGCTTTTCCTCAGAATATGTTCGTCATAAATCTTCATTTAACACAACTGCTCTGTTCTTTTCCAGAAGGTTTTTACTCTGGAGCTTTTTGGAGCAACTGCTGTTGTGTCCTGGACAATAGTTTTAGAGTCGTTACTCCAGGCCACATACAGGAAGTGATGGTTCATTCACCTGTGGCTCTACACTGCCAGTGGCTGCAGCCTTTGGTAGCTGAAGAAACTCAGTTTAAGAGAACACTTTGTTTTTTTTAAACCAGAATCTGCTTCCATCCTGCCTCACCGAAGCAAGAAACACATGTAAACTCAAACCGAGAGCCATGAGGCAAGTTTTTAAATAAAGTTTTAACAGTAGTGTGTCAGTACGGGCGGCAACCAGCAGCGTCTGGGATATAAGCTTAATATAAACTTAATAACTGGTGCAGCAGAGTCCAGGCTGACCAGTACATCCAGACTGGTGTGTGGAGTTATTAATATTGTGTCTTCTCTCTCCTGTACTTGTGCCTCCCCCCAGGAGTGTTCAGGTGGGTGGTGACATTGCAGGTAGAGCCACCTGGACAGGTGACAGTGATGAAGGTGACCGAACTGCTCAGGAAGAAACCAGCAAATCGTCAACTCACCTCAGTGGTTTCAGTTGACACGGTTCAGAGAATCCTTAATACACTTCTAAAGGTGCAACCAGTCTGAGAATGGTCCATTTTAAGTTTGAGGAGACCAGTTAACCACACAGATGAAATGTCAGTGGTCAAGGTCAGGCCTAAGGTGAGAGGAGGATTCAGTTAAAGGTACGTTAGATGTATAGATACATATAGAAATACTCTCAATCCAAAGTTCAGCACACACTACAGTATGTAAAACTATACACAGACAGGAAAGACTGCGTTTAGGTTAATACCTTCCAATTAAATACAAAATACATAAATACTGTTGCTGTTTGAAACTGTTTTTTTTCTAGAAGGATGCAGCATCATGTATTTACAGGTTTACTGAAACCATTTTCCACAAGCAGAGAACAGATCAGATTTAGATCTTTAATCTGCCAAAAAGAAAAGCGAGTCGTATCTTCTTGCAGTGCAGCATAACCTTCATCCCTGCACACTGAGCAGACAACTGTACAGTAGGTGCTCTGAATATTTAGGACAGCGTGTGTGACAACAGGGAGGGATGGACTTTCATCCACATCTGGGACTGAGCCAGTGTGTGTTTAACACAAATGGCTGCAGCTTGTTTCCAACCATGACCAGTCTGCATGACCCTGTTTTGAAGATGGATTTACCGTCACGTCCAGAGCTGTTTGACTTCCACGGAGTCTCAATGACTCACTACTTCACAGACAACTGGGAGAACATTCAGAACTTTAAAGCCAGGCCGGATGATATATTGATTGCAACATACCCTAAAGCAGGTTAATCCACCGACATGAGCACAAAGGTTTATCCACAGTAGATGTTTGAATGGGTGTGAAGAGTTTGGATCATGTCAAACTTGTCATTGTTTCAGGAACCACATGGGTCTCCTACATCCTGGACTTGCTGCACTTTGGTCAGACGTCTCCAGAGCGTCAGACTTCCATCCCGATCTTTGAAAGAGTGCCGTTTTTGGAAAGCATCGTCCCAAATTTTGTTCCAGGTTGAACAAACGGTCAAACAGACAGTAATCTTCAAAGGTCTATTTTCATGGGATCAGAGTTGTGCTTACTCCTACTTCACATCTTCTTTTAGGATTAGAACAAGTGGAGAGGCTCCTCACGTCTCCTCGACTCATTAAGACTCATTATCCAGTCCAGTTTGTGCCAAAGTCCTTCTGGGAACAAAACTGCAAGGTACAGTAGCCTGTGTGTTAATAATCTGCATCATCTCAGTTAGATGTGTGAACTGTTTAATTACTCTAGTGACTGAATTATTACACGTTCAATGAATAAACAGTTCAATTCAAAGGCAATTCATTAGTTTTTGCAAAAGATGGATATGAGACAAAAGCTTGGCAACAGATAATTTGAAGATAAATCTTGTCTTGCTGCATGATGAAGGTCCTCACAGTTTGTTTGGACACATTTCTCTGTGAATGATCAGACTAAATGTTTGTGTCTACCTCTGAATTCATCCTGCTGCTGCCATCACCATTTCTATCATCAGTAAAGATCAGGGAGCCTGTTCCAGAAGACGACGCTGCCTCCACCAAGCTTCACAGATGAGCTTGAATGGTTTGAATCATCAGCAGTTTCTTTCCTCCTGCTGATAAGTTTGCTTCTTGCTGTTTGGGCTCTGTATTTCTGCTTATGAAGCCTTGTTTGAATGGTGGATTGTCACACATGCTCAGTACACCAGTGGTTTCCTGCTTTTTTGGTACATTCCATATTGTAGTTTTGTAGTGTCTTTTCTCAAACAGCCTTTTCCCTGTGATTTTCATGCTGATTTATCCTTCTTTAAACAACAACAAAAAAAATGTAGTGATATTTACTGTTGGAACAATCACCTCACAGGACTCACCTGGTAAACACAGTCTGTCAGTCACGTTTGCCCTTTTAAAATCAGTGTCATCTGAGCATAGTAACAAAACTTTGACCTCATCCATTCTTTGATCATAGACTAGTTTTTTGTTTGTGTAGATAATCTATGTGGCCCGCAATGCCAAAGACAACATGGTGTCTTATTTCCACTTTGACCACATGGCCATGCTGGAGCCGGAGCCTGGAGACTGGAGCAGCTACTTTCAGAGATTCATGGAGGGAAAAAGTATGTGAAACTAGAATTTACATTGGTTTTTTGGCATAGAGATGCACAGATGTCCTCAACATTAATGACGTGCTTTATTCTGTGCCTTCAGTGGTGGATGGTTCCTGGTATGACCATGTGAACGGCTGGTGGAAGAAGAGACAGACTTACCCAAATCTCCATTACATGTTCTTTGAAGATCTGGTTGAGGTGGTAGTTTCTGTAGGTCTTTTCCTGTTTGGGTTACTGCTCTGAATAAAGCAGTGATGGTCTGAAACCTTCGTGTTTTCAGGACACAGGACGAGAAATAGACAAACTCTGCAGTTTTCTCGGTTTGTCTCCTTCAGAGCAGGAGAAGAAACAAATCACAGGTGCGGTGCAGTTTGATAGCATGAAAAAAAACGATATGACCAACTATTCAACACACAGGAGGATGGACTTCAAAGCTGGGTCCTTCATGAGAAAAGGTATTGATAACACAACATCATCCCACAGGAAAAGAAAATGAGTTTTCCTATAAGATGCCTAAACGGTTGTTTGTGGATCTGTAGGGAAAGTTGGAGACTGGAAAAAACATTTCACTGTGGCCCAGAGTGAAGAGTTTGATGAAGACTACAAGGAAAAGATGAAGGACCCCACACTTAAGTTTCACACTGAAATTCGAACTCAACTGCAGTAGTTGTGTTCATATGTTAAGACTGTGACTAGAAATGCAGCATAACTGTGAGAAAAATCAAGTTCAATGAGGCTTCAAATGTATTTTTGTATTTGCTGTTGAATTTTATGTTTAAAAAAGGTCTTATTAGTATTATAATTATTAATATTCAAAAAAATATTCTCACATTTTCTCTCTGGTTGGTCATTTTGAATTCAGGTAATGAGCTCGGAACAAATAAAGATTTGATCCACAAGCACCGAGTGACTCAGCGTTGAACAGCTTCAATCATTCTCTGCTGCTCTGAGACAAAACTGTGATTCAGTCCTCGAGTGGCTCAGGATGTAGGACAGTATACAACACTGTACTGTAATAGTCACACCCCCAGCTTCTCCTGTCCATATGATCAGGTGTCACCTGGTGGATTGGTAGTGATATACAGTACATGGGGGCGGCTCTGGTCTCACTTATTTCTAATGAGTTTTAGCTGAAATCAGAAACAAAACAGACAAAATAAAAACTGAAATGAGAACTTTGATTCCTGAGCTGTAGTAAAGCAGCAGCAACATTTTCTTTGGGGAGTGTTTTAGTGAGATGTAGAACAACACAAAACGGCTGCACTGAAGGCAGAAGTATTACTAGAGTCTCTTGGAAACAGGAACACAAAACAGCTGCACAAAAACAGGCAGGGACACAAAGATAGGTGAGCTAGACAATGACACAGGCACGAGAAGAGGTAAGTCTCCACTGGCAACACACAATAGACTGGCAACAGTAGAGACAGATGAGCTGGGATAAGTGGCAGAGGAGGGTGTGGATAATGAGGCACAGGTGCATGAGATGAACAGTGATGAGCTGGCAGGAACGTGCAGACACACACAGGGTTAGTAGGGCAGAGGGAGGAGTGATATAACAAGAGAGAGAACAGACATAATGCATGAGATCATGACAAGTTGTGCTAATGCTCATCTTTGTTGCATTGTTAAATTTAGCTTCCTACTGACACCTGAATCAGCTGCCCAGCACCAGGATCTGAATCTTATCTACACAGACAGTGTGGCAACAGCAGCTTTTGCTGCCTGTGCACATTGAAATGGCAATAACTACTTTCAGATGTTTTCTTTGAACCCAAACAAACACTACAGGTACAACTTCCCCCTCACTCCTCCTGTCATGTTTCTGCAACTGTGTGGACTTAAATGATATCCTGGTGAGATGAGTGGCTTAATGTTTGTCTGATAGTGTGGAGAAGAACAGTTCCTGTGTTTGAATTCTAACACGATCATACAAAGTTAAAGATGATCACCTGAAAGGTTTAGTGTTATATTGACCAATAGAAACTAAATACCAGGATACAAAGTAGAGTAACAGTCTTATAGTTCTGTAGTTATAGTTATTGTTCTATTCTGTCTAATATTAGATAATCTGCGTTATCTCTCAGCTAACCTGAGATAACATCATGATAATAATCAGATGGCACCATGGACGGCTGCCTCAGTGTGCTGGTGCACCTCAGTTCATCTTCCCCTGATCTGTCCTGTCTCCAAAAAGAGACGTGACCAAGACAGTAGCCTGAGGCTCCACACACAGACACAAACCAGATAAAGTGGGGAAAGGATTGAATTGTTTAATTACTGAACTTGACTTTATGTAAAGGAGACAATCTCCAGCAGCACTAGACTCCATTAACAGTGGAGTTATTCTGTTGGGTTTTTAACTTAAACAAAAGGTGAAAATGACCTGTACTGTACCTTTTATTAAAATAACATAAAACCCACAGTGTCAGCGGGGTCTGAGTGTCTGATTCTCAGTGTGCAGATCTTACAAATATTCTTAGCTATGTCAGTCACTCGGATTTTGAGGCCTGTTGGATCTTTCCTGTCCCTTACTCTGAGTTTTTAACTGAATTTTCTGACTTTCTATCTGATTTAGTTCTTAGTACAGATAAAATAATTATAGTGGGTGACTTTAACACCCATGTAGATGTCGACAATAACTCCATCAGCACTGCTTTTAATTCATTATTAGATTCAATTGGGTTTGTTCAAAATGTAACTAAACACACTCACTGTTTAAAACAGCACAGGGGAAGAAATCCCACAGTAGACGTCTGTACCATGTCAGAGGCAGAGGAGAGCAGCCTTCCTAACTTTACTCCAGTACAAGTCCATTAACTTGTAACATATTATTCATTGTTAATAGGAGAAAACAAAAATAACCCTAGGTTTCTTTTCAGCACTGTAGCCAGGCTGACAAAGAGTCATAGCTCTGTTGAGTTTTAACTCTCAGTAGCAATGACTTTATGAATTTCTTTACTAATAAAATCATCAACATTAGAGAAAACAAAGATCAGATGATCCCTGCAGCTGAATGGACGGACTTAGATGTACAACAGCTTTAGATTTGTATGTCAGACTCAGTCTCTCTCAGACCACTCCCTCCCTGTAGATCCTGCTGGTCTTGATAAGTGATATAATCTTTACGCATACACACCTTGAATATCACACTAAATGTGTTCGGTGCTGTCACATTTCACACAGATAATTAGTCTCAGTTTAATTATTCTAAAAATGGTGACAACTTGTCATAATAACTCAAAAGGTTTATTTACAACTGAATATCATATATTACATATACAATCAAAACCTAAACATCCCTGGCCCGAAGAAGATGCTTCAGGTGTGCAGTCCCTGGTCCTGCCGACCGCCCTTTGCTTTGTTTGCTTGTTCGCTGTCGTCCTGTTGGCAGACGGCTGCTCACCATGAGCCTGACTCTGGTGGAGGTTTCTTCCATTCAAGGGAGTTTGTCCTCTTCACTGTCTCCTACTGCTGCTCGGTAGAATTTGTTGGGTTTTCTATATAATTCCATACATTTATCCACATCTTTGTGTTGTTAAATTATATAAACTCTTAAACCTTGAACATTGTGAAGTGCCTTGAGGTGACTTCTGTTGTGAATTGGTGTTATAAGCTGAACTTATAAATAAACCTGAAGCTGCCTGATATTTCTGATCAGTTGATCATCAGCGATCAGGATTGTTGATCCATGATGTGATTAATCGATTAATCCACTTCTAATGTACTCGAGCCACTGATTATAGGTTGAACAGTACAGAAACAATGACTTAAATATCAGACATAGTCATGACAAAGTACATATTTTTCTAAACTATGTGTTATTTTCATATTAGTCATTTATGATCATCGTCAGATTTACAGCTCTTTGATCTTTCATCTACGTTACAGTGACTTTTACATTTACAGCTTGTTTTATATACAGACACTTCAAACACTGTAGGAAAAATAATATTTCACAGCAGAAAGATGATTTACTGCTGTTACTGAAGAGAAACGTTTATATGCTAATTGTTCTGTTATTTCACTGAAACAACTTTCACAACTACAAAAGTCTGAGACAGGAGAATAATTAAGACTGAATGAGAGCTAGAAGTTGGAGAAAAGGAACAGTTTATTTACTGAATGTAACTTTAGGAAATTTTAGTTTTGTGTAACTGAGTAAATGCAGCATCTTGCAGCGTCGTCTAATTGTTAGCGTGACTGTACTTTCTTCACCAGTGTTCTCAGCCCGTGTGCAGTGTATTCCAGGTTCCCCTCAACGATGACACTGTGCTGCAGACGGCAGAAGTGTCAGGTGAGTGTCAGGAGGACAATGACAGTGCAATGTGCAGTTTCTTTTTTCTGTAACTGACTTACATCGCGATAGGAAATTTTTGCATTTGTGAGATTCATTCCTTCAGGCAGTGGAATTGGAATTCCTACAGACATCCAGTCTAAACACAAACACACACAAATAAATGATCCACTGGTTTACATGTTTGAAGTTGGACAGTGTTGTGATGAATATGTGTAACACAACTCACAAATTATGTTTATATACAACTAAGTGCAACAGCAAATACATTTTTTGTTAACAAGTTGCTGACTTTGCTGTCAGTTCCATAAGAAACGACGACGGACTCGACTCAAATTGTGAATAATCACTCACAAACATTAAGGCTCCTTCAGTTTGGAGAGTTTTAACAAGCCTTTATTGCATCGCAGTGTGATCCCCACACATTAACACACAAAGCTTCTTTAGAGGAAAGTTCTTTTTAAACCAACGTACAGGCTGACTGATCTTTACTGATGGTAGAACAGCAGCAGGATCATTTCAGAGGTGGTCACAAACATTCTGAGGTTCGGTGCGATGACTGAGCTGCTCACAGAACACTGGATCTTTTCTGTGTTGTTTGTTAAATAATCTCTTCATCTACAGTCTCTGATCTTGTGTGTAACATTTGGCACAGCAGAGTAACTTATTAATATCTCAGCACACTCATCATCACATTGTATGAGTTTAAGCTGAAACTCTAAACACAAGCCACAGATTCAGTTTTAGAACTAAAACCCTGCAGAGTAATTCATCTGTCCTGAAAATGTGTCTTGTGGTTGGTGCTTCACATCAGAAGAACATTTTCATTAAACAAAAATCCAAGTACCGTGTGAGGATCATTATAAAGGCAGGTATTCTGCTTGGTCCGTGCAGTCATGTAAAATACTCGTGTTGATGTTAGAGAAAACATTTACTGCAGTTACAGTAAACTCATCTGTTTATTGTACTTTAGACACATAAACATGTTTTCACATATGTGGAGCAGAAGATGAGTGGATATGAATTTTGCTTTGACCTGTTTACACAGTAAAACCTATAGATCAGTTGCTTATTTTGATAATATATATCTATGGCTATTTTTATCAATGATTATCATTTATCATTTTTCATTTTGGAACTTTCAGTTTCTCTCTCGACCTCGGTAGCAGTTTTTACAGTGGATGACACGAACTGATATAATTGTTCATTTTCAACTCCACCATGACTCCACCTGCTCATGAATCATTCTCCCAGTAATAAATGTTTATCGCTCATCCTTCACATTGCTCCTGGTTGCTCCCTGTAATGCCAACACTGGTGGTCATTATTATTGCACATGCATAATGCCTTCACCAAGACTGATACTACCAACATAGGACTTT
This sequence comes from Helostoma temminkii, assembly GCA_900302695.1. Taxonomy (NCBI): domain Eukaryota; kingdom Metazoa; phylum Chordata; class Actinopteri; order Anabantiformes; family Helostomatidae; genus Helostoma; species Helostoma temminkii. Next base: position 7,661 of record OMLM01013243.1, on the reverse strand, counting down.
AACAGAGGGAAAGAGCAGGAGGTTTTACACTGGACCAGTCAGTCACCAAACCGTAACCCAGCAGAACATGGATTTTACTGCTGAAGGGGAATTAAAGTGAGAAACCCCCAAAACTAACAACTGATGGAGACTACAGTAAAAGCTGGAAAAGCAGCAGAAGAAGAAACCCTGGCCGCATCTTTGTATCTAAACACAAATGTATTGAACAGCAAAAACAAATGCATTAACCCTGTCACTCTAATATTTTTGGAGGGGACTGTGTATAAACACATTTTCTAGAAGACAGGGTTGCAGTACATTAGCGTATTCAGTGTAGTACTTACCATTTAGAAATCGTTGTACAAATCCTGATAACGTTATATCCACAAGTTTTGCCTGCAGAGAGGAAAAATAAATAAGATTATTGATAGAGACAAGCTGCTATAATGGATCATTTCCTAGTTATTCATTTTACTCCCAGTTGTCACAACGTTGTCAGGTTAGTAAGACGTGAGAGTTGAGTTAAGATAAACTGAAAACTTTAAGTTGTGCTCTCAAAGTGAAAGAACATATTCTTGGGTTCAGATCTTCACACTATCCCTTATTTAGTTTGTGCATAGTGCAGATTAATTATTATTAACTATTGTGAATCTATATGTAGAAAACTGCTGCAGAACTAGATTTTAAAAAATATATATTTACATATGCACTAGATTACAATGTCAGGGAGCAGCACAGCCACCTCAGAAAATACAGATTAGCTCTGATGTCACACAACGAAAAGCAGCCAAGTTAACAATAATTTAACAGTCAGATATGGACCACAGTGTTTGTTTTTCCATTATATTATCACACACATATTTACATATATATTGTCCCACTCTTCCTGCAGAATTGTTTTTATTCAGACACATAGGAGGGTTTTTGAGTATGAACGGCCTGTTTAAGGTCATGCCTTAAACAGGTAGGCATTAAAACTTTAATCTGTGCATTTACCTTTTCATATTATTGTTTTCAATATTATGGTTACATTTTAAAAAAGGAATGTAATATGTACTTTATGTGAAGATGCTATTGTCTGTGCTCTATGAAGAGGGATGCGAGGGTGTGTGGAGAAGTGCGGTGAAGATAAAGAAAGTAAACATGAAGAAAGTGATGAAAAATCATAATGGAGTGCCATGGTATGTAAAAGTTTGTGAACTGGGTATAAAGTGTTTTCTTCTTCCTGGTGGTTTCTTACCAAAGCATCCTTGATCTTATTGCTTGTGACGGGGCGACATCTGAAAGAAAAGAAAGAACTGTGTTGGTTTGACTGTGACAATTGTGATAGAATGTGACAACATGGACAATATCTGCCCAAAGGTTTTTTAACACCTCTCCAAATCACTGAATTCAGGTGTTCCAGTCACTAGGGCCACACGGCCACAAGCTTCAGATGCAGTGATGTAAAGCAAGATGCCACTAGACTCTGGAGCATTGGAGCTCTGTTCTCTGGAGTGATGATTCACTGTTCTCTGTCTGGCAATCCCATGGACGAGTCTGGGTTTGGCAGTTACCAGGAGAATGGTACTTCCCTGACAGCACTGTGCCAGGTGTAAAGTTTTAGGGAGGGGGGGTTATGATGTGGGCTGTTTTTCAGGGGTTGGGTTTGGCCTTTAGTTCCAGTGAAAGGAAGTCTTTCGGAGTTCCATCCATGTCCATAAAGACATGGATGGTGAGTTTGGTGTAGTGGAACTTGACTGGTCTGCACAGAGTCCTGACCTTAACCAGAAAGAACACCTTTAGGATGAGTTAGCGTGGACTTTGCGATCCAGGCCTTCTCACCCAACAGCAGTACCTGACCTCACTTCTAGAGGAATGGTCAAGAATTCCCATAAACACACTCCTAAACCTTATAGAAAGCCTTCCCAGGAGAGTTATAGCTGTTATAGCTGTGTAGTGGGCCAACTCCATATTAAACAATACAGATTAAAATGGGATGCCATTAAAGTTCATGTGCATATTAAGGCAGATTAGTTAATAGATGGATTAGTTAATGTAGTTGGAGAAAAATGTTTTCCTTTATTGACCAGTAGGATATGTTGGTGGCCATAACGTTGTTTTGTGTACCATGTTGCTAGAGCTAGCATGTAAATAGGGGTCTGTACTCTTTGTTCCGGCTACTACACAATTTCTGGGTTTTATTTCACTGTCACTTAAATGAAAGAAATTTCATTTTGTCCATAACATTGTGTGTGTACCTGATTTTTTCAGAAGAAGATGTTAGACGGTTGTTTTCTATTTGAATCGTCATTGTCGTCTGGCAGATCTAGAAGAAAGACAATGTAAAGAGGATGATAACTTATAATAAAATAAACATGTTTTCTGATTGCTTTAATAAGCCAGTTAGATCAACAAACTCAATCCAACTTTTGAGATTTTCACTAGGCTCATTCTCCCTTAATGTATATTGCACATATTGGCTGAACATTCTGCTACTGGTATCAAGTGGAAATAAAACTACACCACATATTTCATGAATAATGAAATATTGTTTTTTTGTTTGTTTGTGTTTGTTGCAGCTAAATAAATGTTCATTTTAGACTGTCTTCACAGAAAGACCTGCTTGGATTTCTGTGATTCGTGTGATCTGTCAGTTTTTCTAAAATAGAATTTAAAAAGCACAATATAACACCAATAACAGACAGTAACTGATGGCTTCAGAAGG
>OMLM01013238.1:12955-24837 GCA_900302695.1 Helostoma temminkii | reverse complement strand
AAAAGATTTTTTATCTTTGGACTAAGCTTTTCTACCTGTTTCTTCCTACAAGTGTTTATTCTAAGCTAAGATAACACATCCTGACTACAGTTCTGCACAAGCTGCAACTTTACAAGTCAGAGTTCAACAGAAACAACATTGTTACTTGATTGGACTGTAATACTAATTCAGCAATTTGGGAAAACTGGCTTTCCTCACAGGGAAAACAAGAACAAAGTTTTCAAAGATAAATATGATGCTCACTAAAAACCCAAGTTGGTTGTTGCTTGTGTTTCATTTTGTGTGATGACACATAATCTGATATAATAAGTGGTTTTACTGTGGCAGCCTTGCCTGAGTTTCTTAATTAAAGAATGACCCTGTTACTTTGTCTGATGTTAATATAGAGGGAGGGGTCATCACATTGTCAGTGTGCCATCTTGCACATTATTATTATCCAGAGCACATACAGTAGTAACCAGATCTGCAGCAGTACTCCCACTAAACATCTGTCAGTAGCACTTAGCTTGTGAATACAAGTCAAGCATGTTCTGTTAATTACCATCATTTCATTTTTTTCTTTGATTGTTTCTCCAGGTTTGGAAGAGCTGTGTGATGGCCTGAGATGGCAGACGTCAGGTCTGAAGGTCTTATTGCTCAGGAACAACCAGATTACTTCAAAGGGCATGGTCCATCTTGCCAAGACTCTGGTGAGGATCAAATACCAACTTTCAGTTCAGAACAAAATAAAATAACGCAGGCATTCAGCATAGAAATGAATTCCAGTCCTAAGGAGCAGTCCTACCATTTGAGAGATGATACCTTCAGGCCTACACCTGCAGACCTTGTGTTGTCATTAGGTGCATCCACATTTCCTGCTTTTCATTGCATTTCAGTCGTTACCATTAAGAAGAGAGATCTCAGTAAGTGTGTTTTTGGAGACATGAGACATCCTTTACTCCGAACCATACATGTGTTGTCTTTTTTTTTTTAAAATTACAAATATATTATTTACATTACTGTTTTTGCATTTATTACATTAGTCCAGATTATGATTATAATGATTTGTAGAAGTGCTTTGTTAGCTCAACATCAATTTGAAACTTTAAACTAATGTAAAGAATGTAAATATATCATAGGCTGTATTTAGACTGAGACCTTCAGATTTATCACCTAGATCATGGATATAGACATTAAATAAAACAAAAACCTAGATGTCTTAAATTGGTTATGTTATAATAGTCAAGGCAGCATCCAATCACCACCAGATTTCTAATGAAGGGGTGTGACACTCTGGTAAAACACTTCTGTGAAGGATTGTCTCGTGTGTCCACTTTTACCTCTCCTCAAATATCGCTCTTCAATTCTCGCTCCTCAGAGTGAAATATGAGGCTTTGGGGTGTTGTTCAAAATGGAGGAGAGGAACAGCTTCTGGCAGGAATGAGTTTTGAGGATCGAGGAATGATCAATTAAGGGAATTGGGATGTACCCATTGTGTACAGGAGGCTGCCATGTTTGTAGACATATTCCAAGTTAGTTCTGCAATAGCAAAGCCGTTCCTTCCTCTCCCAATATATGTCCCTTATTTTGGTGCCATTTGAAATGACACTAGCCATTTTATGATTATTGATTATTGTTGACCCTTCTTTAAGACTGCTTTGCCTGTTAAATGTACACTCTTGACAAGTCAGCACTACACAGCCAGTATTAGAGGGGAGACATATCATGTTTTGAAAATAGAAGGATAAGTGAGGATGTGAGGATAAGATTGGGGTCAGGTTGAGCACCATAATGCCTGATTGGTTGGACTAGGCTTAGTAAATCATCATCTTCTATTGCTTTTTTAACACTTGCACATTGCCATTTGCATGCTGTATTTTTAACTAAAAATATACTAGAATTGTAGTGATTGTTAAGTCATTTGGTGATTGACAACACCATGCAATATGTACGATGTCTACCATGACATGTCTGAAATAAATTACGTATATGTATTTCAAACGCGCTAACTCATAACACACTGATTACACTGATTTCAGCATTTTTTTAATTTTCTTTTTAATCACGCCATTGTTTTTTAGGAGGGAAATTTGCCCTCTGATTGTAGCTTTTATTGTGTAGTCTACAACTACAACTAGAATCCTCATGGTAATATAATCAACATAAGTACAACTGAGTAGCTCTCTTCCTTCAGGTGCAGCTAAACCAGTATGAGATGCTTCATGCATACAAAGTTATGTATTTGAAATGCAATCTGGATTTGTGATGTCTTAAAGAACAGGTGTTATGTCTAGTTCTGTACACTTCTGAGAACTGCGTGCACCCATGCTTCCCCTGCAGTAACTTGGGTTCTGTGAGGAGCCCTCCTCTGTATGGTTTTGAGGACAAGATTGGATTCAAGTTAAAATTCTGAGGTGTCAAAACTGTCACGTCTGTATAGAAAGGCCCACTTCTTGAAGCACACACATTCCTATGACAAACTAAAGCCATATGGAATCTGATGAGCTGATCAGGATAAATGATCTGTCTCCACTGTTCTCATGCAGTGTAAACGTGTCTGTCAACTTTTTCTATAGATTTGCCTACAGGCCTCTCTGTACTCAGGTACTGTACTGTAAAAGAGTAATATTAAGTGTCATGATTGTGATATAGTATCACATAGTTACCAGATCCAGATCTTGTAATTATGAGATATAAGTCATAATTATGAGACACCGGCTTTTAATATTAATAAAATAGCTTCCACACAGCCTACCACTCTCATGTTGTCAGTCACAAGCCCACATGACTGGTTTGGCTACCAAATAGTAGATGACTACCTTCTTTTTCAAGCACTGCATTATGTGTGATTGCTCTAACATGCTGCCTAAAGAATCTGCATTTCACCTTTATTGGTTACATTTCGTACACAACAACTTTGCTTGACTGTAAATCATTGTCTCCAAGGAAAAATGATCCCACTGGCTGGTCTCGCAATTCACAGCCCTTTGCCCTTAACACCAAAAGCTACGTGTTCCTCTATGCTCTATGGCTGGATAAAGGAGGGTCCACAATGACAGGTATTGTTTTTCTTGAATGGGCAGTGGAAAGGGAGCTCAAGACAAAGAAACAACAAGAAGACAAAAAAAATGACAAGAAGAGTCAAAAATGGCTCAAATAAAGACTGATAATATTGAAAAAGTCAATAGAAAAGTGGATGGCCTGTATGGAAAAGAAAGCTGTTAAAGAAATTATCAGTCCCTTTGGTTACTCGTCACGTTAGTGTCGCTCCAAAACAACTCAGAGACGACACACTCTAAACAGAAAAAGAAGGAAGAAAACTTGAAAGCTGATTCTATTTCTTACCAGGAAGTGATCAGAACAGCACTGCTTTGCACTAGCTGAGTTAAACTGTCCAACTGATACCTATTTTCTTCTATCCGGTATTAAGGAAATGAAGGGTGCTGGGCCTCATCCAGAGAATTCCCCCTGTGTAAAATGTCCCGCCTCCACACATTTCATTGTTGGATCCTAATAACATGCATTCTTTCTGCCTGATTGGCAGCATAAACTGCACCTTCATGTCATGTGAGTGGCGATTGTGGAAGTCAAAAGGCTAGAAATTAAAGGCCTGCCTCATACACACACACACACACGCACACACACACACACATATGTACACTTCCCATGTCTCCTCCAGTGCTACCAAAAGAAAGAACAGTTTGATTAAATAATAGATGTGTGTTAAGGAGGGCTGCTCATGTGGCCTGCCATTCATGGCGATAAGTAGATGTCCTTGCAGGCCATAATGATGATAATTAGACCCATAGCTGGTTGTGTCGAATATGATGACAAGGAGAGCTGTTATTAACCTTTCTGGTTGGTGTATCTGCTGTGGTGGCCTATCTTTGGAAGGAGGCCTATATAAGACAAGCAGGGGCAAAGATCTGGGCCAAAATCCACTTGACTTCAACTTCTAGAGTGTGACTGATAATACCTGATGAATTTCCTCTTTAGGTAAAACGCATATAAAGATTACTCTGAGGTGAAGATGTCATGCAGGGCTCTGTTTTTCCACTATGCATGCTTTTTTTTTTAAAAGCCAGTATGTCATGTGTGAAAGCATACTGTGTTTTTGGTGCTTTCACACTCATACCCCCCTCAAACTTCTCACTCCAACCCTCCTGTGGTTTATATTTGACAGGCTTCAACCAAGCTTGACTCTCACACACTCTCAACCACGCAGTCGCCTCTTTAATTGTCTGCTATTATCCCTTGCGCATACCCATTTGAGAAAGTCTCCCTCTTCCTCCTCCCCTCTTCACCAGAGAAGCTCCTCGCCACACGTTGGATGTGCCGGTGCTTCTGTGTGCCGCAACTCACCAAGGAAAAAAAAAGAGATGGGGGCTGGGGGGGGGGTGCTCTCAAGTGTGTTTGTTGTCACCACGGTGCAAATTAACTCAGAAGAAGACGCTCTCTGGGTCCGTTGGTTGCCTTTCTGGCTTCCTTTCCGCCCCCACGCTCCCTCTCTCTTCAGAGCAGTGACCAGAGGAGTTTAACAAGGGTGGTGAGGCGAGAGGGTAACTGAGGAGTGGGTGGCACGTTTCTCTTCAAGCTGTTGGGCAACATGGGCCCCATGTGCCCCTGACACCCCCGGCTTTATGCACCAGCTAATCAACCTTCAATGCTAACGTGGCTCTGGAGAGTGGAAACAGAAGTTAACAAGAGAGGAAACATTCTGAAAATGAATAATAATCACCACATAATAATAACAATAATTAAAATTCCTCAGCCTTTTCACACTTACATGCACACTGAAAGTACCACACCACACAGAAGATTTACTGTTGGGTAAAGTCTTTTTAAGTCACTCACACATGTCTGCTGCATTTTACTCTTTACATACTAAACTTGTACAAAGCTCACCTTCGTTTAACAGTCTGCAGACAAAAAGTCCTGGGATCTAATCTGAACAGGACCTGGTCCCAGGTAAAAGTTGACCTCACTATGCCTGTTTTACAGCCAGTGCTAAAGGTCCTGCAGATTCTGGATTTGGGTGAGAACCTCCTGGGGAACGAGGGGATCCAGGTCATCAGGGAGCCTCTAATGGTGAACAGCTCACTGCTGCAGCTCAGCCTGGCCCAAGCTAACATCACGTGTGAAGGTACAGTGAGCCATCTACAGCATAATACAGACTAAACATTTTTATTAGAAGAAAACAGAATACTTTGCTTTCCTCACACACTGTATGATACAATGACTCAGATTGTATTTAACTCATTGGCTGCTTGTAGCGTTTACAAGATGAAAGTTCTGGAAACATTCTCAGGGGCAGTGTTGCTCTAGAAACAAATCACCAAAAAGCCTGAGCATCTGAAACATAACCAAAGATATCGCAGTTCTAGAAAAAACAAGTGAAAGAATTTGGGGGTAAAAGAAGAGTCTAACCAAGTAACTAAAATATAATGTGTAACAACAGCAACTCCTCGACTCTACTAATCTTTAATAGTTTTCCATCCGAAAAAAAAAAAACATTGGTACCTGGTGCTTTTTTGGTTTCACCTCCATCAAAGTTATCAGTGAGCTGAGGCGATACTAAAAAGTGACATAAAAACACAGCAGAGTCTTGACTGGTCACATAGAAGCCCCACTACCATTGTGACTCCTTTGAGCTACCATGGTCATCTCATCCAAACTCTGTAGTATTACTCTCCTGATTTTTCAGCAGTGCTTTTGTCTTGCTGCTTTGACTCTTTTCTGAAACTAAATTAGTCTCCTTGCTGTGACAAACAACCACAACACAAACAGTATTTTTTTCTTCAATATCCTCCATTGTTCCTGTGTGTGTTGCGTTGAAGATGTATTAGCAGATTCATGCTGTGTCACTATGGAGACCAGCTACTTTGCAAAGGATATCTGCAGTGGAAAAAGTCCCTGGTACCAAGACTTAGTAGAGTCGAGAAGTACCATGCAGAAAGACACTAAAAGTAGGTCATATACATGTAGGATACACAGACATCCAATAAAGCTTTACAAGATGAAACTAGCCTTCAGCTACCTGGCAGCTACACCTTGTGACATTCTTTGGTGAAGGTGCTGTAGCATTGGCAGAGTTCCTCGCCGAGAACCGTCAAATACAGCATCTGGACCTACTTAAGAACGAGGTGAAGCTTGGAGGGCTTATGGCCTTGTCTCTGGCCCTGAAGATCAACAGCTCACTTGCTAGTTTGGATTTGGACCTCATACCCCTGCATGAGCAGGTAAGTGCCACTGTCATTATAGTTACAGATTTGATTCACTATGGTCTTGCAACACCAGCAGGACATGTGAGGTGACTGCTCTGTGGAAATATCTGCTGTATTATTGGATGGATCACTATGAAATCCAAAAAAATCCAAACACGGTGGATTGTGTGGTTTCACAATTTAATTTCTCCCAGAAGAGTCAGTTTTCTTTTGCTTTCCCTTTCCTCATATCTTCTCCTTTAGATTTGAACTATTTAAGGTAACAGAGTGCATACCTCACAATATGGCACCCGGTATCCCCCAACATGCAACATAACATCACATTCTCCAGAGCGAGAATATGAGCATGTAGATGTTAACAGTTTTCTTAAAGCTTTGGTGTGCCTGAGAATGGTCTGGGAGTTGTGTTTGTAAGGCTTTAAGGCAGCAGCAGAATGAAAATAGGCCCAAGACAAAACAAAAACCTTGGATCATGGCAGTATGTAAGTGTGTTTCACTTACAAGAAATTGTTCAATTTCTCATGAAACTGAATATTTGAAAAATTTAAATTCTATGAAAACTGGGAGAAGTTGATGAGCTGATGAGGATCATAGGCAGTAACAGAGTTCTGCAGCTGCTAAATGGACCTTGTTGTGAGATTCTTTGTCAGTTATTTAAACACAGGAAAACATTAGCTGGTCTCTTTAATCATGATTGCTCTTGTATAAGGCAGCTAATTGACTTCCATCCTTCCCGTACAGGACACATGTTGTCCTTTGTGATATATTCGGTCACTGTGTTTACAGATTTGTCACTTTTAGACACAAGTAAGTCATTTGTGTCTCAGTACATCATTGGTACTTGTTTTCCTCTCTCTACCTTCCATGGCTGCAGAGGCCCGAGGAAAACTATGCCATAACTTTAATACATGCCCCTGCTGGATTCACAAAATAATTACCCACACTTGCCATCTGTTTGTCATGATTTTATCTCTGCTAACTTATTTGCATATTAAAGCATTAATTAAAATCTCCTAGGAGTGGGATGCTTACTTTAAAATTAACTCTGAAGGCGATCTGTGCACAGCTTCCAAAGTTGTTTTATTTTTGTTTGCAGTGGTTTTCTGTTTGTCTGTGTGTTGTTTACAAGATTAAGTCTGATTTTTATGAAATGTCTCCTCTGGCTAAAGTCAAGCGGCAAGATGTGCCAGATTTTGGAGAAGCAGCTTTTAACAGCCATGAAGCGACTCTGAATGTGTGTCATTAAAGCTGAGACTTCTTTCTTTCTTCTTCTTCCTCACTTTTTGCACATGCACCAAAGCCTCCATATTGGCGGCTCTGTTTTCATGCTCCTCTAAGCTGCCGAGAGACGTGATTAGCATTTCCACTATTGTCGGGAGTTAGCGTGGCTGGGTATTTTAAGGGAATGGTAATAAGGGAATTTTTAAGCTCTGTCAGGTTTTGGAGTCACACAGCTGGGATTTGTCTTGGTGTGGCATATCCAGGTGGGAGGAGTGACGATTGTATTAAAAAGCAAATCTTTCCATCAGAAAACAGTGGGTGGCCAGATCAAATGTTCTCGCTCAGTCACATTCCCCGGGTCGCCAAGGAATACGTGAAAATTTCATTCCTCTGAAAGGAAAATAAGTGTGGGTATGAATGTGAGTGAGTGACGGAGGGGGTTATGGCAGCACGTTGTGTGTGTTTGACAGAGTGCCTCACATGTGTGTTCATACATGTATGTGTGTGTTTGTATGGCGGTGCGGGGGGCGACTTGAAGATGCGAATATTTAAAAGGCGAGAAGAGAAGGTGGTAAGTGGGGAGGAAATCTGGGTCCTCTCGTCTTTGTTTACAAGAGTCTGATTTTTCTGTCTGTTGCCACACTGCTCCATTTGATCACTGGCCTGTTTGCTGTTAATTATTAATTATTTACCCTTGTAAAATATTCATGCACCCTGGCCCTAGTGGAAAGCAGCCTTTTCCGAGGGGCAGGTTCTCTCTGTAGCCACTGCAATTCAGAGCTGTTTATACATCCATATCAGGGGACTCTGTCAACCCAGCTAATGAACTAAACTTCCCCCTGCCCATGCTCTCTTTATCACAGGCCGTATCAGGGAACTTTGCAGCCTTTGTTTGATGCTTAAATATTGGGATTTGGACTTGTCCAACGTGAGCGTCCTTTCAACTGGCGAGTTCTGCAATAACTCTCCTAAATGTTGGATGTCAGCAAGATGTAGCAGTGAGAGAATAGTTGCTTCACTGAGTGATAATTACAGCAGCACTGTATGGGCTTGTGTGTTTGTGCTCAAGAGTGAAGGCACAAGAAAGAAAGTTCAGCTTGTTTCAGCCAATAGGAAAACAGTTTCAGTGTCATCTTGGAACAGTTAAAATGGTCATATTTACAAGAGGATATTCCTGAGTGAGCCTTTTAGCACCCACTTGCTTTAAAAATGGTACACTGAATGTGTCTGTGTCTATTTTCTACGTCTATGTCTAAAAAATAGCAACACGTCTTAGAACATGATCCAAAGAGCAGGCAACAGGGTGTAATATCTAGAGATGTTCCAATATCAGTACCAGTATCAGGTATCAGGTATCAGGTCCGAAACCGTCCTTATGTAGTCATGCTCGTACTTGCCACGCCTGATACTGCTTTACAGTAAGCTGCGTCAAGCAGAGCAGACAAGATGAACAGGATGTAAAGACATGTGACTGATCTGGTGAATTTTTATAATAAAACATTAAGCTATGTTATGTCTGTAGCTGGTTGACTGAATGCACCCAGTGCCGGTTTCTTCTCCTAGCACATCCCCTCTGCTGGCCTGCAATCATTAGAAGAAGAGAGTTTTTCTTCTGCTAGACACTGTCACATCAAAAACAGCAAATATTAGATTGGAATTAGATTAGAATTTAAGAACATTCCCTACCCCTACCCAAAGCATAATATCCGCAGAGAATAACAAAATCAAGAAGCTGGAAAAAAGTCAGACAGACATTGCTCAGGTTCTACTCATCAGTGTGGAATGCGGCTTTGGAGAAGATGGACTAAACAGGTTTCAAAGCCTGGTGGAAAACTACATATTTTAAGTATTTAGCATAACATAACAAGTTTGCTAATGCCAACAGTGAGAGACAGCAGCAACCACCACTACATCAAACACTGGGGAAGTGAGAGAAAATGTCCAGAGACAACCTGCAGGCTGTTAAATAACAGAAGATCAAGCAAAACAATTTTGGGGCTACTTCTTCCTGCAGGAAGACATTCATTAATTGAAATGGGGAGTCAGTGTCATGCTTGTTTGCCTGCCGAGTTCTATGTTCATTCTTGGATGTGAGCAATAGTCTGCTGTTGTGTATAGTCAGAAATCGAACAACATCTGATTACAGTGTTTCACGTTATTGCACTTTTCCGGTAATTGCAGTTTTTCTCATAAAAAATGCTGCAATTGCAATATTATTAAGTAAAGACTGTATCTGCAAGTATGTGTATGTGCTCAGTCAGGAAAAATATGTATTGGGACATCTCTAGTAAAATCTACGTAAAAACAAAATGCAATGATTTGCAAATCTAATTAACTCATGTTTTGTTCACAATAGAACACCATAATATTCATCTGGCCGACAGACAGCACTGCATTAAAAACAGTCATGATTCTGTGATGGACATCACTGCATGGGCTCAAGTATACTTCCAAAAATCACTGTCTGTCAACACAGTTCACTGTATTATCCAACAATATGTGTTAAAGCATGAACATGATCCAGAAACACCACCATCTTCTTTGGACCAAAGTTCATTTAAAATAGTCTGTGGCAAAGTGGAAAACTGTTCTGTGGTCAGTGAATCAAAATTTAACATTCTTTTGGAAACCATGGGCAACACGTCCTAAAGAGGAGAGGAAGCTTCTGGCTTTCATCAGCACTTGATGCTCCCATTCAGACATGTTTTTCAGTTAAGGGCTTGCACATAGCGGATACATTCAGCTCAAACAGTGGATATACTCTAGTGTTTCACACAGAGACACAGAGATGATTGTTCCATAGCTGGAGTAAGTCATGGCCACGTGTCATGATAACCAGACTGGGATTTGATATCTGATAAATGTCAATATGAGTGAAAAGATCAGCAGTAGCCAATGTTTATTTTGTCCAACAACAGTGAAAGTTCACAGCTCAGTTTGCTGACTTTGGATCACATTTCTGTGAAAGTGAGAAAAAGATACATGTGTTTGTATGAGTCTGTGGAGAGCATGCTGTGGGAAATGTACTGCACAGAGGACACTGTTTGAAGGAGCATGGTTTCTTATTTTAGGAGCAGTGTGAATAGACTTCTCTGGGTATGTTTGCAGGCTGCCTCCCTGTCACGGTCAGTCCCAGTTGGCCAGGTGACAGGACGGCCTGACCATGCATGTAGTCAGCACTCAGGTTTCAGTTTGCATCATGATGACACTACTGCTCTGGGGAAAAGAGTACAGAGGCAGACAACAGCAACCAGGCAGAAAAAACCCCTCCAAGCAGCGCCTCAGAGGGCACCAGGGAATGGCTCAGAGAAGCCAGGAGGGAGGAGGGCCAGGGTTCACACTGATACCGGATCAGTCAGTCACCTGCTGGAACCTCACCACAGAATGTAGTTCAGAAAGGATAAAAAATTGTTTTTTAATCACATTTATCACCAAAGAACAGCTTCAAATGACCTCACTAAAAAAATGTACTTTAACAGAGAACCTAGACATACTGAAGAGAGTTTATATTTGTAGCCTCTAATACAGAATAAAAAATACGCTTTGCAATTTAAAAACTCTTCAGACTCCACCACCCAACATTAATGTTTAAATGTTCTCCCTGTGTCTGTGTGGGTTTTCTCCAGCTTCCTCCCACAGTCAAAAGACATACAATTAATTGGCTAATTTTTTATTACTTTTGATTCTACCTTAATATTTCACCTTAAAACATTTTCTCAGCACAACCTAAACATTGATTCATATGTTTTTTTGTTTGTTTTTTTTCATTTGTGCCACTTCAAGGAACAGTAAGGCCACATGGGTGTGAATATGAGTGTGAATGGTCTCTACATGCTGTGATAGACTGGAGACCTGTCCAGGGTGTACCCTGCCACTCAGCCAGTGGCAGCTGGTGTTTGCACCCTGGATTAGTGGTTGGGATCATGGATGGATGAATGGATTAATTGTTGGAACTGATGCTGACTCCCCGACCCTGGACCAGTTGGGTATAAAGATCAGTAAAAGTAACCAGGATGCAGGATGTCAGACCATGAACAAATACACTGTCTAAAAAAACTAAAAACATGAATAGAAACTAAAATGACATATTTTATTCATTATTTCTCTTCCAAAGTGGATGAGCTGACCCTGTAATGTGAAAAGTGACCTGTACACGTGTTGGGGCGTGTGGGATTTACTGTTTTAGCGCTCTAAATCAAGACTTCTTAAAAACCATCACTCAGACTGTGCCATGATATGTGCATGGCAGGTTTCCCAGACTCTTTACAGGGAGTCTACTATCAAATCAGAGCTGGACCTCACAGACTGATAAATATCAGCTGCATCAGGCAACAGTACATTAATATTCAGTGCCACTAAACTCCAGTTGTGTCCCTTACTAAAACATATTACTTGTGGATACCTCTAAAAGGGGGCAAAAAAAGCTGTATGGGTCTCAGATGAGGAGGGGGGCTAGGG
>OMLM01013238.1:0-12621 GCA_900302695.1 Helostoma temminkii | reverse complement strand
AATCAGCATTTCGGGGGTGGTTTGGGGCCGGAGGGGAGCAGAGTCACTTCCCGCCCCGGTTGCCCCTGTGGACCGGCTGTCTCTGATACGGAGCGAGGTGGAGCTCTTTGATGAATAACACTCGACGTGTCTCCTTGTAATTTTTTTATCACTCCCACTCTTCCAAACCGAGAGGTGCGACCTGAGCGATCACAGGAAGAAGGGATGTGTTTTTTCATCCTCGCTGTGATTGGAGGTGATGGAAAATTGACAGTCAAGGCGAAGGAGAAGGTGGGAACAAGAAAAGTGCTTTTTAAAAATATTCCTATTGTTACATTCAAACTGTAACTTATCACATACTGTAGTTTTAACAAGTTGTTTGAATTTCCACTCAAGTAGTTTTAGTTTCAAAGAGTTCTTTAATTTACTTATACGTTTCTTTCCAGGAAAAACAGAAAAATCTTGACATAACCCTGGTATCGGTGCAAAGCTGAAGCCAGGATGGGATTAGCTTAGCTTAGCACAAAGGCTGGAAACTGACTGGTATGATATTAAACTGAAAAAAACATACCTCTATATACCACTAGTTAATGTTGTGCATTAGCTCAGTAAAAAAGCACAGTTTATTGAACATGCTCATCTTTTTAGGTGAACAGTGAACTGAACAATACAGTCTGCATCTAATGAACATGTAGAAGAGCGTTGTTCACACGTAGGGTGAAGGACAGCAGGAAAGGCTTTGTTCACTTAATGTACATGTTTACACTGTGGTCACTGTCAGCGCTCCCTCATCCTGCCTCTGTACCATGTTCATTATGTGTGTCAGTTGTTGAAGGAGTTAATGCTAAGAGCAGAATGGTCTATGTGATTGACAGGAATGGCTATACCATTTATACTGCACTACTATACATAGAGTTCTCATTATGGTGATATGGTGATCAACCCCTTTGATGCATCTAGAGCTACTGTCAGGAGCTCAGACTGGTGTGGATTTAAACATTGGTTTATCATCAACACTCAATTAAGGGTAAGTCACACCCACCCACCCACACACACATACACACACACACACACACACACGTACAAATAAAAATAGAAGAATCCCAATTTACTTGATATTTGTCTCCTATATGTCTGGCTTTATCCAGATACATACAGATTGGTGTTTGCAGTGCTTACAGTATTGAAATAAACCAAATATTATAATATTATTTGTATAAAATTATATAAATGAAGTAGTTTTCCATTCACCTACATTATATTCAAAAGCCTCATAGATGAACAGAGCCTACTGTATTTATTTAAACTTCAACAAATCACTACAACAATTGTACTTTAAGATACCATTAGAGATGAACGGTAGTGGCCATATTGTTTTTTTTCATAGTTAGCCCAGTCCACAGACACCAGTAATACATCTAGTTTCAGTGGTGAGTTGAGAGTGGAGAAGTTGCTTCATGAAAACTTTCTTCACTTAGCAACTTTGCTGACACACCAACCAGTGTGTGTGAGAAACCACAAGGTCGTTTTATGCAGAAGAGGCTTTTCTCAGTGGTCATAGCCCAGTAAGTCCTTATTCCCCATTCAGACATGCAAGACACTCGCTCAAACAACTTGGCATAATGACCAAAACACTAGAACTTCTGCAATTGATATGGGCCTCCTCTGCATAAGAGGGGGCATATGTATATAAGCTCTGCATAAGTGGGGGTATCGGATCGCATCGCCTTTCAACAGGCATGTCCTGAGGCGCCACGCTCAAACAGTCACCCATCAACAGCTGGCAGCCTCTCATCTGACTACCATGAAGCCCCGTGCATGTCTATCTTTCTCGCTCCCTTCATCCACAAGCCACATCCCTTTCACTTTTGAATGGCGGGCTGACTGCAGAAATTGCCCCTGTCCACTGTGCACACTGAATATTTAACTATGAATATGAAATATCTTGGCAAGACTTCAACCACCTTCAAAAGTGAGAGCCCCACCAACTCTTGGCATACACACACCCTCTGAGTATCCCCTATTTTTTTTTCATTCATGAATCGATCATCCCATTCCTGTATGGAGGGATGTCATAAGAGGAAGTGATGAATGATCTTCTCCGGTTGGGCACCAGAGTCACCGACTGAAGGCGAAACTTCCAACACCAAAGCTCTGTGGATGATAAGGTGAGACCCCCTCAACACAGCACAGGCTTCTGCTAGAAAGAGCAGACAGACTGAGGGAAAACATAACGGCTGACGGTTCTGCTTGGCATTCTGCCTTCTTTTGCTTTTCTCTTCATTTTAAGGCCCTCCCTCCGCTGAAAACTCACTGCCAGGCTTTAATCCACACAGGGGACAGCAGTGTTGATTGCAAATCAATACTGTTCTGTCATGATCAGCACTTAACAAGTTCCGCCCCAGACCAGATCACTAGAAACCGGTTTGTTTATGGTGATTTAATGGAGTTATGTTTAAAGACAGGACACTAGTGGATGCTTATTTGGTATGACTGAGCTGATACAGGCAAACTACTGCCTCACTTCCATAAACCCCTGTTGCTTGGCATGGAAATAAAATAAGGACCTAAATAGAGTGAACCAGGTTTGGGCACGTTCACGGTCACAGTCAAACCATGCATCCATGATCAAGGCTGCAATGCTCTTATTTGACAGTGTCTTAGAGATTGACTATTAGGATAGTCAAAGAGTAATACAATACACACAGCGACTGTATGGAGTCTTGTATCATATGAGGGACATGGTAAATGGAGAAAGGAGATAAAGACAGATAGAACTGTTGCTTATTTGCGGAGCTGATGCATGTCAAACTCTGTAGCACTATATATAACATTATTAGACACACACATTGTTTATTATCTCACCACCATCTGACAGATCATGACCAAGTGTTTTGTTTCTGGGTCATTTTATTCTGTAAAGCTTGGGAGCAAGTTGAGTTTGGTTTGTCTTTGTCTCCATTCATCTGTTTTCATTGGTGTCATGGTGTAAGAATAAGAACGAGACCTTGTGTAGCCAATACATTACATTGTCTTAGCAAGCTAATGGTCAGTAATGGGTGAATGAATTAGAAACAACCGCTCAGGTCTCAGGATAGATTCAGGTCTCAAACTTGGTAGTGCTGATGAGATCCACTTGGATCTAGTGCTAAAGAAGTATTTGAGCTGGGTTCAGTCAGGTGTCCTGGGCAGAACTGTAGTCCACACTTTAGTCTAGCCAGGGTTACCATAAAGTTCACTTAACATAAATCATGCTCCTGCGAGGACTGGACCCATTTCAAAATAAACTCTAATGAACCTTTCTCTGGTGCTACACAGATACCACAGCATAGTGTCTCTGGTTGGATTGGCCTCATGAATGCATAGTACCCAGAGGTAATTCAATCCAGTTCATGCTGATCTGGATCACACTCACTGTGTTAAATGTTCATTCTCTTACATTCTTAGTTCATGCAGCTAAAGGTTCTAATGCAATAAGTCAGAAAGGCATTTCTTTGTCCTGAATTTAATGTGTTGCAGCATGAAAAATATAGTAACCTCAGTTTATCGTCCAGAAGCCAAGCTGAAAGCTATATCAGTCAAAAACCACTTCTTGCCCCTTCCATCCTGCCCTGCATGCCCCTCTTCTTCTATCCCAGCAACATCCTCCATTCCCATTGCCCGCTATGCCTGGTCTGGGCACCATAGAAGGGAGGTAATTGGATTTGTTGTCACCTCCACTGGCTGGCAGGCCTGGCCTGTCTGTTCAGCTTAGGGATGAAGACATCACTGTGACAGGAACCCTGGGAGAGGATCAGCTGGTGTCCTGGAAGCCACTAATAAAGCTGTGGTCATGCAACGGCCATGCTGCCACGTCTGCAACCAGCTGTTACCTCTGCCACCTCTCCCTCAGTGCCAGTGCCCATTCCACAGCTTGGGGAGTGAAAGGGGGGTGACATGGTGAGTGAAGAGTGGGACATCCTTATTAAAACAGATGCCAGTTCCCCCTTTGCCTTGTTGGAGAGGTCAGAGAAACCCTCCCCAAACATTCATCTGTGGTTCCGGGCAATGCTGGCACTAGACACCAGTGTCCTGGCATTTCCCATGATACACTGTGTCACTAGGCATCTTATTAAAGCACTGACAGGAGGGTAGCCAAAGTCAGTAACTGTAGGCTTCACTGCAGTTGTCCCCTGGTTCACCCCATCAGGGATCAATTAGTTATGGCCTCAATGTCCTGCAAATGTTTTCTCTTTAAACTGTCTATACACAAATGTTGGTTGAGCTACGTAATGATGGCTGAACAGCTTTGTAAAAAGCTGAAAGCGAAAATGATTGTTATTTTTTTGTATTAT
Organism: Helostoma temminkii; assembly: GCA_900302695.1. Lineage (NCBI taxonomy): Eukaryota > Metazoa > Chordata > Actinopteri > Anabantiformes > Helostomatidae > Helostoma > Helostoma temminkii. The sequence goes on along the minus strand of OMLM01013238.1, from coordinate 8,308 downwards.
GTTGATATTTTTCAGTGAGCATGATTGTTTGGTACAGACTTTATTTGTGAAATTTAGAATTTCGAATGTCCTACAATTATCAAAACATTTTATTCAAAATTAAAGTGGTCAACCTCATGGTGGTGCCACATAAAATGCCAGAGACATAATGTGGAGAACATGAATCTGTGCACAAAATGGCATTGATGTTTAATATATGAGACAATAGAGTCCGTGTTGTTGTATCTACACTTCAGTAATCAGCTGACTCAATGGTAACATTTTCCAACTTGAAGGTTTTATGACTCCTGACTCAATTGGTTTTGTAACGTGGAAACAAGAATAACAGTACTCTCATTTTAAATAATATATTGATTTTTAAAAACTTAAGCTACTGTAGATGTGATGGGTAGTGATCTGCAGAAGGTACCACCTGTTTTAAGGCAGGGCCGTTAATTAGGCAGAGCCATCCCATTTTTTGAGGTGTAGCATGTAGCGGTATCTTCTGGTGAAGCTGACACCCGACTGCTTGGTGTTTGGTGCGAGTCTGGTGCTTAGTGTAGGTGCTGTTCTGTTTGTTTATTTTTACCACTTTGTCATGAGGTGTTTCTGTGTGGAGCCAGTTCAAGCTGTCCATTTTTAGAATTCTCTAAATCAGTGCAACAAGGAAAACATGTTTTTGTTTTATTACTTGGGTTTTAGTTGAGCAGCCCGCAGCCCTTTGTATGCACCTTAATGTGCATTTGGAGTGTTATTGTATTGTAAGTTTGCAGTGTAGTACTAACTCAAGCATGTGTAGAGTGTAAAATAATAAAATAATATGAGAATGTTATTTTGATATTGTAAGTTGCTAGAGTTAATTCAGTTTGTGTTTGTGTATTTAATAGATGTTTTAGATTTCTAAATTTTTAATCATGTATGTCTGTGGCTCTAAATGATTTTGACAGTTTTTGTGGAATTGTAATTAAAGTTCATTTAACGCATAACCTGGGTCACATGGGGAAAGGCTGCTGTCTAATTAGTGTTATAGCAGGGTTATTAGATGCTCTGTGGTGAGTCCAGTTCAAAGTGAAAAAACAAAACAACTACTGCTTGGTCATGTATGAGACTGGCAGAGAGGGAAGTGCTTGGGTGGAGAATGCAGATCTAACTGATTATTGTTGGAGTTAGATTGTCACAGTGGGTGTGAGTGTCCCCAACATAGTTATAGTCTGATAGCTCAAATGTAATATGTTATGTATGTACATCAGGTCTGAACCACATCGTTTCTCCTCCAGCATGCATGACAGTCCCTGAGGACAAAAAAGCCTGGTGGTTGGTCCTGTGGCAAAATATAAAAGGGTCAACAATGGCCCCCCTCACATGCCAGAATACCACATATAGATGTAGGTGACCTGTTTTCCATTCACACACTCACACCTCACCCACAAGGAATATGAAGGGTGGCTCTTATCACCTGAAATATTTCTGTACACATGGGAGCTCTACATGTGGGCTGCTTTTCTTCCTCCTCTTTCTGTATTACACAAACCTGCCCACATACCTAAATAAGCTGTGCACATGTATGAAAAGTGTTTTTATTTACTAATGACTTCATCAGATATTTGCTGTGCTGATGAACAACAGCTACCCTTAGCTGATGCTAGAGATTCTTAACTTTTCATCTCCTGTGGCTCCGTCACAACACCAAGAAACATACACAAAAGCCAAACTTTAATTCCCACCTTCCATATTCCAATATTAAGGTGGAACTAAATGCCACAGTGCATAAGACTTGGGGGTGGTGCCTTGTCTGCGACTTTTAAAACAGTCTGTAATTCAGCCACCCTTACAGACAACACAGACAACACTAATGGTGAGGCAGACGGCAGAATTTCCTCTTAAGGAGTCCATTTGGGAAATGTCACGGACATGAAGGCTTTTTGCCGAGCCCAGGATTGCATATTCACCTGTGTAAAGACCCAGTCACAGGTAGCACCACGGCCTCGGTCGACTCACTCAAAATCATTTAACGCCTCAAACAAGTGGCACTGAAGAATGCGGGGAAAGCTGGAGCTTCTCCTTTCTTTCAATAAGCTTTGAAACTAAAGCTGAAATCAAGCAAAAGCCAAGTGCAGGCACTTTGTAATGAAAGTACTGGCAGAAAAATACTTATTGTAGTATATTCCTAGTGAACACAGTGCAGTAGGGTTGATTGATTTATTCGTGCAATAAGATGTTCTCTGCGACATTAGACAAACGTGGACGTGGAGCTGCGTCTTGCTTCATATTCCCACAGTGTTCACGTTCTTCCTTTAACTCTTTAACGCTTTGACCTGATGAAGAAAAGCTCATGAATTACTTAAGAGATTATAATTCATCCTGAGACAACATGAATATCTTAATCGAATTTTAAGATGCTCCATCAAACACAAATATGAACCATGTGGTAGTGTTAGATGAAAATAGTTGTTGAGATTTTTCAGTCTGGCCCAGAGTGTTGGGCTGAGCGACTGGCGTTGACTTCCAGGCAACACTCTGCTAGAGGAGCTGAAAATGTGTGTATAGTTGTTATGCTGGTGAAAGTTTCTGCTTCCATAGATTCTAGACCAGGTTGTTCTGCAAAATAATGTGTTTCCCAACCATGTTTCACATCATCTCCGGAAGTGACAAACCACAAAAACTGACAACGGAGAACATAATTTATAAAAGGGCTGTAATAGTGCAGGAACGTTTTGGAATCACTTGGCACAAAACTGTAACTGTGTAATGCTGTGGTTTCATTGGTTAATTTGTTAAATTCTATGTGATTTGATTTAGACCTTTTTTTTTTCTCTATACCATACCACAACCCCCAGAAGTAGCAAACCACTAACATTCCTCCAGACAGTTTGAGTTTCTGAACATAAAGACTGCATGAAGATGAGCGGTTCATTGTACTGAATTCAAAGTCAGGCATGTAGCATTTCTGGAGTATCAGAACCATTACACCCACTGGTTTTCATCATGAGGAATGAAGATGCAACAGGTGAAGCACCTTTAACAACAATGAAGTAAAATTGAGCTTGAATTGTGTCTAATGAAACAACTAAAATCAAATGATAACAATATTTCTCTACTTTCACTCTATTTATTTTTAGTGATTAATTAATACAAATACATTGCAAATGAATCTCTCAACTCAGATGCATGACCATGGTCCTGATCCAGCTTATTTTCTCACCTGTGCACATCTGGAAGTGGTTGTGACTGTAAAACTGTCAGAAACATCAGAAACGTTGTAGCAACAGACTCTGACATTGAGGGGAGGTTTCCAAAGCTGTCTGACCATCACACAAGCTTCAAGGCCAGAACATGGGAACGTTTCAACATCAACAACAATATCTAGAAAAAGATGGAGTGTAATCTCCTGCAGCCAGAATAACTACACTGATTTTACCTGTGTTGGATTACAGGGAGAAAAAAAAAGTTCTAAAAGTGTGAAGATCAATTAAGCAGAATTTAAAGCAGCACTGGCTTGGGAGAGCATGGCCGGGGGTCTCTGTGGTGGTCTCTTCAGATAATCAGCAGCCGTGGGCCTTCCATAATCACATGAAGAGCGTTAGCTTTCACACACTGCTGCTAAAGAGAGGGATTAGAAAGTCACACGGGCTGATAAATGCAGGGTAGGATGGAGAGAGGAGTGGGAGAAACAGACTGGAGGTAGGAGGAGTGTCTGCTGCTCAGGTGGGGCACAGTCAGGTCGGACAGTGGCTGAATACTGCTGGAGTGGAGTGAGAGTGATTGTAATTAAAAATAAAAACTAAAAAGAAGAAGAAGTTCACTGATGAGCCCAACGTTTACAACCTGTGCTCAGTTATAAAGCAGCTGGCCCTGAACGCAACACGGTGCTGCACGCTGATCACATCCAAAGTTTCCAGGTGTTAGTCTGAGAAATTTAAGCCGTTAAAATAATGTATCCATTTCTATTAGGATATTAATATTTATCAGTTACTTGACATAAACAAGCTACATTTAACCAGGTCTAAGGTCATGACCCAAACTACCATTCAAAAACAGGTCTGTGATGTTTATTAAAGTCCAGTTGAGCCACATGTATCAGATAAACATCTACTGACAGGAGCTGCAAGTGTGTGTTTGCATGCAGAGTTAGAAAATGATTTGATGTTTTATTCACATACAAAAAAAAAAAAAAGCTGGTGCCTCTTTTTGCAGCGTCTTGTTTTCATTCCTGTGGCTTTTATTTTGACACCTTCTTCTCTTTCTTTGTTGTTTCTCGTTTCTTCCACAGAACCTCAGTATAATCATCAAGTCATAACTTCCTAAATGCGCTGATGCCGTACGGTGCACAACAAACGCATGTGTATTGTAAACTGAGGTCGGCACTGCCACCTCCCACCTCTTTAAACACCAGGTGTCATTTTCATAATTGGTGTAATGAATACTTCAGCTAAGGAATATAAGTCACTATTTCTGGATTTTCATAGGCCGTGTTAAATTTGAATTGTGTATTCATTTAGCCTCTGTGCAAAGATTTGGGATTTATGATGCAAAATAAGAAAATAATATGAAAAGTGAATTTTCTCACCTCGGAAATTTCACTTTAACACACTTTACTTGCTCAATGAGCAATTTCCAAAAACATAATTCAGTTGTAGTGCGTTTACATTAATTTGTTCATCTCCTATTTAAGGATCAGCCGGCTGGATTCTTTCTAATGGATTTTGTTTTTGTCTGTTTTTACCCCCTGCATTGTCAAAACTTCACAGTCAAACGCCTTAAATACAACAACATAGCTTTGTTCCTCGCTGATGAACATGAAAAGATATTCTTTCTTCTCTCTCTCTGTCACTCTCACACACACACAAACTTAGACACACAATGTAAAGGAGCAGGTATTTGGTATACAACAGTGACATCTTCAGTCAGACCGATGGAAGGCAGCGGAGTGAGCAGAGGATGGAAGAGAGGAACAATGGAGTATTTTAGGGCCACTGTGTGTGTGTGTGTGTGTGTGTGTGTGTGTGTGTAGGTAATGCTGGTAATTACTGCCATTTATAGAAAAAAAAACACACAAAGAGCATTCATTAACATTTACGTTATTCCACTGAACAACAGATTGAATCCTCAGTTACAGTGAGACTTGTTCTTGATGTTGGAAAGCAGCTGATTGAATTAATGCCGTTATATATGTATGTGGTGTGTTTGTGTGTGTGTGTGTGTGAGAGAGAGAGAGAGAGAGAGAGACAGAGAGAGACAGAGAGAGAGAGAGAGCAAGAGTTTTGAGCTGAAAGCATTTAATCACATCAACTCTTAACCAGCCTAAACTGGAATTGTCAGCTGCAGAGAAATGTAGCTCTACGTACCTCCACAGCTCTGTATCAAATGTTTATATAATACATTTATATATATATCAAAATGTGTCCATAGGGTGCAGAAACAAAACATTTACATATAGAAAAGTAAAATTTGCAAGTTTCACATTGCATTGTATTTGGACCGAGTATTCTGCGTGTGCACGTGCTAAGATGCTTCATACACCATGCTGCATGTCAATCATATTGTTTTAACTCATTATCAAATCATCACATCCACCCAGAGTATGATTTGTGTCCAGTGACTGAGGAGGTGAGAAGCTACACAGACATAGAAACACACACACGCACCAGAAGACATAACAAATATCTGTAGATTAACAGCATTTGTGGGGCGTGACTTTATTGCAGCATGTGCACATACACAAACATATACAGTAGTAGAAGTATGCAAATTTAATACTAATAAAGTAAAAGTGCAAGTAAAATGCTACACTAGGAGTAGATAAGTACAAATACTCCACTTAAATAAAAACACTGTATTTAAACAGCACTGAATCTGATGGCATGGTTTGACAAATTCTAAAAATGTAAAAATGAGTATTTAATAAAAAAGTAACAGGCAGAGATCTGTGTTACCATAGAGACACATGGTACAACAGCAGCACCTGATTTGAATGGGTTTATCTTCAGACAGCAGCTTCATCCATAATCGACATCTAGGAATTGTTGTAGTTTCTATTTTAAGAATCAGTCAACTGAATGTAATAGAGAATAGTATATGTAATATGTGCATTTGAATTATAGTGGAGAAAAAATAACAACATGTATGCAAGTACAATACTTGAGTAGATACTTAGATACTTACTACATGTGCATATACTTTATATCCTGTGTTATACTTTATATGCTATAAATACTTTATATGCATTTAGTTCTTTGTAAGAAGAGACAACAAAGCCAACATAATGAGTGTATATATAAATTTATTCTCTAAGCACACAAAAAAAACCTAAAAACTGAAACTTTGACTTGAATTAATTCTATTAATTAAAGTCTTCAGGTTTTACAAAATGTCAATCATGTCAATCGAAAGCAGATATTTAGTTTTCGACTAACATGATTCAATTTTGTGAAACCTAAACATTGACTTAGAGTAATTTTATTAATTAAAGTCAAGGTTTTATTTTTTGAGAACAAGTAATTCAGTGTCCTAAAATGAGAGGAAGACGAAGAAGAACAAAGACTAAAGTTATAGATGCTTCATGGGAGAAGTCAGAAAAAATGACAAATACAAATTTAAATACATACTATTATCTGTGGTACAGCTACATTATAGTCATATAAACAGTTGTTATTACAAATGTTGTGTAACGTGCTAATATTTCATCAAGTGCTGCTTTCATGCAGCATCATCACATCAAACATTTCATTTCATCAAACATTTCTTTTAGTAAGTAAAACTAAGCTACAGCCTAAAGTGCTAAACCTTAATCTTCTGTTACTGTGTCACAAAAACTTGTTTTTGCAGAATTTTAAAAATACGTTTTTTATGACGACGTGCACCTGATGTAAATCAGTATTTTATTTAACTTCACTGCTCTAACAAAAGTCAAAGTGAGGCTCAAACGCAGAAAGAATCACTTTCATTCAAAACGTCTCACATGTAGAAAATGGAAGAAATTCATAAGTTAACACGCGTCCAGATTTAAAGAACACGCATTGTTGATCAGCCTCAACAATATGACTAAAAGAAAAAAAAAAGACACAACACGCCACTCGCATAATACTTGAAACTGGCATCTGAGACGTCATTTACATATATTAGCATATAAAGTAATTGGCACAGATGCCAAGGAAGCAGCCGCAAACAGATTAATTGTCATCGAGCAGTCGTGGTGACATAGTTAAAAATGAGCTCCTTTTAAGGCACCAATTATCAGAGAATTTCCAAAGTAACCTTTTTACATCAGCGATTCCCTTCCGCGCACACACACGCACACACACATTCTAGAAGACAGACATAATATGCATAGTATCAGCATCCTAAATGTATAAATATTGTAAATAGCTGTCTGTTGTCTTTCAACTTGTGCCTTTGAAATGAGGCCGCTCCGCATCCTGCTCTGAAAACGAGCACATGTGCCTTTGTTTAGCTCGAGACCAGAACAAACGGCGAATTGTCACACACACTCATTGTGAGAATGCGTAATGAATTTTCACAGATAGAAATAAGAATGCCTCTGCTGGGATTTCCATATGCTGTTTTCCTCTTCTGTTTTTCTCCTCTGCTTTTTTTTTTTATGAACACATTTTAATGCTCCCTGAGCCCTGGTTTAGGCACCGGTATTGTTATGCTCCGTGTGTGTGTGTGTGTGTGTAAATGTTAAACTGATCTCCCTCTGAACCTGCACATGTTCACATTTGACAAAACACCGTCTTCCTCCCTTTTGCTCTGATTTTCCTCCTCTGTCTGCTCTGATTTCAAAATAAGACTCAGTTTGACATTCACCACATTAAGACACATCGCATTGATGTATCAGCTTTAGTCCGACCCTGTTGACCTTTCCACGTGTGTATCAGTGTACCAGTTTGTCCCGAGCCAGGCTAACGGATTAGAGCCCTGCCGTTTTCCTCCCTGCTAATAATAATTGGATAGCAGCTCCATGTGTTAGCTTGTCCTCGGGAATGCAGAGCTAACAAATGAGCTAGTTTAAGGAGCCTGCACCTCAGAGAGCTTTAAATGCTCTCGTTCCTGTTCCCGGCAGCCACCGTGCAGCCATCTTAACTAATGTTGAGACGGCAGAGAGAGAGAGACAGAGAGACGGACAAGGTGGGAGTGGTGGGGCTGCAGTGGTCCCACATGGGTACATCAGTAAGGAGGGGGAAACTTCTCACATCAGAACCTCCCTACTGTGCTGTTGCTATTGAAATGGGGGTTAAAAAAATGCCTCACATAATATATGTATTTGAAAAGTGACTCTCCAGGATTTTATTTATGATTGTAGATACTTTCAGATTTTTGATTTACAACA
>OMLM01013236.1:0-14500 GCA_900302695.1 Helostoma temminkii | reverse complement strand
TGCACGTGTTGTATTAGATGCAGTTTGTTTAAAGAATGAGCATGACATCCTGAAAGAAGAAACATTTTCTTAAAGTTAAATGGTTTGATTTCAGACACTGTTTTTGCAGAGGGAAACAAACAACAATAAAAACAACTCAACATTTACTTATTTTACAGTATGACTAACATTTTTTTAATATTTTGTCATTCTTCAACCTTTCTCCTTTATAAGACATTATCTGGTATTTGTTGCTGTTTCCTCTACCAGATGCTCCAAAGCTTCCCTCTGTGTCAGCGAGTCCCTCTGGTGAGATAGTGGAGGGTAGTTCAGTGAATCTGACCTGTAGCAGTGATGCTAACCCAGCAGCTAATTATACCTGGTACAAGGAGAATGAAGACTCACCAAAAGCTTCAGGACAGATCTTCACCATCACTGACATCAGACCTGAACACAGTGGAAATTATTACTGTGAAGCCTGGAACAGTAGAGGACGTCATAACAACACTTTGTATCTGACTGTTCCAGGTAAATATTTAATTTACTTACAGATGTGCCCTTCAGCAGTGGTGCAGTGGTTAGCACTGTCGTCTCACAGCAAAAAGGTCCTGGGTTCGAAAATGGATGGATGGATGTGCCCTTCAGACATTAATATACACAGTTTGATCTGAGGGAAATTGGAACATAAGATAATACTGATCCCTTGCAGGCAAAGCAGGTGCATAACAGCTGGCCAGGAACCCTAAATATATGGTAAAGAGTAGAATACAATAATCACATTAATAAAAAATGTGCAAAATAAGTGAAATAAATAGAATCAGATGTGTCAGTGTGGAGTTTGTATTGCTTTTCTACCTCAAAATATATTATATAACCCATCAGAATGTCCTTCTCATGCATACATTAATTCCTGCTGCTACAATTAACAAATGAGAATGTCACTATGGCTTTATGTGATTTATTCAGTCATTTGTTAAGAAAGGTTTATTCACCATTATTTTATACATTTTTGCTATTTCCGATGAACAGATACCAACATACTATCAATATCAATATTTATCTATCTGCCACTACCATGTTTGATATGATGTCCTCTTAAATGCTGTTAGTTGTATCAAATGAAACTGAGTGCACCTTTCCAAAAAGTTCTACTTTTGTGTCAGATCAGTCCACAGAATATTTGACACAAAGTTAAGATGTTTTTTGGCAAATGTGATACAAGTCTCTGTGTTTGTTTTGGTCAGCAGCGGCTTCACCTAGGAACTCTCCCACAAATGCCATTTTTGCCAAGTTTCTTTCTTACTGTTAAATAATGAACACAGCCCTTAACTGAGGCAAGTCATGTCTGCAGTTCTTTAGATGTTCTTCTTGGTTCTTTTATGATCAAGTTCTGTTTGTGGATAATGGTGGTTCGCTGGAGTCCAAAGCCTTAGAAATGACTTTTGGAACAAACTTTGTTTCTCATCTGTTGTCTCTTCTTTAGATCGCAGCATAATGTGCTGCTTTTTGAGACCTTTTAATGAGCTTCATTTTGACAGACAGCTTCTATTGATTCAACAGGTCTGGCAGTAATCAGTCCTGGGTATGGCAAGTGAAGCTTTCCTAAAAAAGATTTTGCTAGGGGGACCGTTTTTCCCTAATAATTAGATAAATAAACAAATTAATTAATTAAGTAATCTTTTAAAAACTGAACTTGTATTTAGAAAGTGGTTAAACATTTGTTTCAGTGTCTGAATCACTTTAGTGTGACAAGTGTGCAAAAATACTTCACCTCACTGTAGGTAACAAAAACATGGCTGACCGTGCAACTATTTTGCATTATTGTTAAACAAACAAGTAAACATCAAAAATATTGGATATGTAAATGTTATTTGCATATCTCGTGAAAGTTCTGCTAATTGTGTAACCACCATCCCCAGCTGTTCCAGTACGTGCTTCAGATGTTTTGCCAAAACTGCGACATTTGGGCTCCACCTCATTATGTTTAGATGCATGTGAAGAAAGCAGAAAATGCACTGTATGTAAAATATAGCCTAGCTAAATACAAAATAATTATGATGAGGAATTAATGACATGACTTAAGTAATTAAGTCATGTCACTTATAACATGTTAACTCTACTCAAACACACGACAAAGTAAGGCGTAACAAGAGTAAAAACAAAACTATGCGAAGAACAATGACAAATTAATAAAAATCCAGAAGACAAGCCACTTTGCTTCTGAAATGCTCCTAGTGAGTATGACACTGTGCAGTCGACAGAACACAACAGTGTTGTAGCACAAAAGCAACGCATGTAGTCCTGGTGGAAAATAGTGGTACGATTTGTATTAAGGAACCAGAGGCCAGACAACAAAGGTTATAATGTTTCTGATGTGCATACATAAATCATCTCAGAAAAATTTGGGTTTGGCACAGTTGTTTTTCCATTATGGGGTAATTCATTTAATAAGAATACACAACAGGCCCATTCCCCACCTCGTTTTCCTATCTATACATCATCTCTGGGTTCCATCGACATGGCTTTTCTTATCATTGCTGCGCTGAGGACACACAGCTCTTTCTGTCCTTTCCACCGGACGACTCAACAGTCTCGTCATGCATCACTGCCTGTCTAGCCAATTTCCGCTTGGATGAAGGAAAAACATCTTAAACTCAATCTCTCCAAAACAGAGCTTCTAGTCTTCCTAGCTAAACTGTCAATACACCACAACATCAGCATTAACTTTGAGTCTTCAGTGATAATTCCCACTAAGTCTGCCAGAAACCTGGGGGTCATCATTGATGACCAACTGAGCTTTACAGACCACATCTCCTCTGTCTCTAGGGCATGCAGATTTGCCCTCTACAACATCAGAAAGATCAGACCTTACCTTTCTGATTATACAACTCAATTGATTGTGCAGGCGCTGGTCATATCTCGTCTCCATTACTGCAATGCCTTGTTGACGGGATTACCGGCATGTGCAGTCAAACCCCTCCACATGATGCAGTAGCACGCCTGGTTTTCAATCGCCCAAACTGACTCGAAAACTTTCTTGTCCCTGCTCATATTGCATTTTTAAATATTATATTGTAACTTAACAACATTATTTATTATTGCTGTGGTTATGTATGGTGATGTTGAGTACGTAGGTGTTCATGTTTGTGTAATATTGCTGACTGCACAAGGATCTGCCACTTTGGGACATTAATAAAGAATTTTGAATTTTGATCTATTGCATTATAAAACATGGCCCAAAGTAATTATACAGTTGTATTAGCACCTTTTTAAAGCATCCATTTTCTGAACCGCTTGGTCCCCACAGGGGTCATGGGTGTACTGGAGCCTATCCCAGCTGTCATACAGGCAAGAGGCAGGGTACATCCTGGACAGGTCGCCAGTCAATCGCATATACACAAACAACCATTCACACTCTCACTCACACCTGCAGGGAATTTAGAGTCCCCAGTTAAACTGACTGCATGTCAGGTTGAACTGTGGGAGGAAGCCGGAGTGCCTGGGGAGAACCCACGCAAACACAGGGAGAACATGCAAACTCCACACAGAAAGACCCTGGCTGACCCCAGGAATCTAACCCAGGACCTTCTTGCTGTGAGGCGACAGTGCTAACCACTGCACCACGATGCTGCCCCCAAAGTGGCCAATGCAGCATTTGCATGTATTATGTCTCTGTGTTAAAACTAGTTGTTCTGCCTGTTGTTAAGTTTAGCATAGACTGATTATCTTTATGGAGGGGAATTATTTCTGTAAAGTCATGTAAAACTGACTTTATTTGAGATAGACATGTTTATAAAGAGAAAACAATGCACACAAGTCAAAGATTTTATTTCACTCTATATGGACACTGGGGTGTAACATTTTAGCACACAAAATTTACATGCCTTCTTGTTTTTCTTTAGCTTTATTTAGAGCACTTAAATCAGCAGTCATTGGAACAAGCCTGGCTGTTTTGATAGTTATTTTTGTCTTCTCAGTCTTCTTCGCGCTCATCAGGTGAGAAAATCTTTTCTACTAAAATATTTTTGATCAAATACTTTAAAGAAAGAAATTGTGTGAGCAGTTAATCTGGCAACTAAATAACATGTTTTATGTAACTCTTCTGTCTAGACAAAAGAAGAACTCCAATCAATCATCTGAGACTTATGAAAGACCTGACAACAGTGGACAGGTAAAGCATGTATATAGCAAGGCTATACAATATAAAATCCAGTGAAACCCTATTCTGGTTCCTCAGTTCAGTTCACACTGCTTAGTAAAAGCACACATTTAAAATGGATCTGACCTGAGAGGTTTCTTCGAGACTATCAACCTCCACTTGAGAACTTAAACCAGCACAGGTCACATCAGCCCTAACAGGCTGCAGCATCAGCCCATCTGGAGAAACACCAACCTCCAAACAAACTGCTGAACCATCACCAGCTGCATCACTCACGGCTGCCATGGCAGCATTAATAATAGCCAGCAACACTAACATTGGCCGCTGCTAAAGGCCAAAGATGCTATTACATAAAAGCACATTATAACATGTATTTGCACTTCAACTTGAAAATGATGTAAAATGGTTTCAAAAGAAACCCAGAATACAATATAAACCCTAAATATGTGACTTTTTAGCACAATCAGAGATTACTATTACTATAACTACTACCATCCATTATCCAAACCACCACAGGAAACTGATACATGAGCTAAACATTAATCTAATTACACGACTATCTGTCCTTAAAGACAGGATAAGGAACTCTGATACATGAAGGTGCTTAGAGGACTAGTGATACACGTCAGTGAAATTTCTTTTTGAAGTTTTGCCATTGACTAAAAGTTTCTTTCTCAGACCCTGCAACAGAGCAAGATGCCAGTGGGGTGACATGTCTAAAATGTAAAGTCTTAAATGATGAGGCTTTAGAAAAGGCCTTCTTAGCTAACATATTTAGTGTGTCGCTGCTATGACTGGGGCAAGAAGGAAGCAGATTACTGAATAGATCAATAATGTTCTACCCTAGGTTCTAAAAAGTGAAATTGTTTTGCAGTGTTACCCCACTGAGCCAGAGGAGCAGGATGATGTTCAGTATGCCAGTGTTCGCTTCATGAAGAACCAGATAGATCCTATTTACACCAATGTCACAAAAGTCCGAGCTCACAGACACAAGGAAGATGAAGATGAGAGTGTTGAATATGCTTCTGTCAGAGTTAACAATGCTGCTTCAAGGTGAGTAGCTCTTCTCACATGATCAATCCCACAGTTAACATCCATGCAGAAAACCTAAAAAATGTATTTTAACGAGTTCACTAAGTTGCATTTGCTTGTTTTTCTTACACTTTCTCATCACTGTAATGATGCTACACATATCTAATTTTCTTATTATTATCTTATTTTCTCTCCTGGCAGAACCACAGGTCAAGTCTATGGGTATGATACAAGTGCATTGTACAGTACAATCCAAAAAATTTAATGTTTTTTTTTCCATGTTTTATTAGATAAAGGCAGATTGTATCTTTGTAATATATATTAGAGAGGTAGCAGGTGTTAAGCTTGTAATTGGCGCTGAATAATATATATAATATAATAATAATATAACTGTAATGCACAATATGTACTGCAACAATACCACATATACTGTAGTTGTAGTTTCTTACTGCTGCCACTAGATGACTCATGTTTCATTGAGGGAAAACTATGTCTGAGGTTCTCGGGCGGCACAGTGCTGCAGTGGTTAGCACTGTCACCTCAAAGCAAGAAGGTCCTGGGTTCAATTCCCAGGGTTGACCAGGCTCCTTCTTCGTGGAGTTTGCATGGGTTCTCTCCAGGCACTCCAGCCTCCTTCCACAGTCCAAGGACATGCAGTCAGGTTAACTGGAGACTCTAAATTGCCCATGAGTGAGAGTGTGAATAGTTGTTTGTCTATATGTGGCCCTGCAATAAACTGCCAACCTGTCCAGGGTGTACCCCACCTCTCACCTGCATGACAGCTGGGATAGGCTCCAGCACTCCCGTGACCCCTGCGGGGACTAAGCAGTATAGAAAATGGATTTAATGTTCTCATTTTCTGCCCTTTGTTTTCAGCAGTTTTGTGACATTTGTTTTTGTTTTCTGATTATTTTTTCTCTCTTTCTTTCTCAATACAATGTGTATCTTGCTATATTATCATATGTTCAGTATCTGTTTTTTTTGTTGTTTTTGTTGTTTTTTTGTTTTTTTGAAAATTTCTCAGGCTAAAATTTCTATAGCTCTTGTATAGCTCTATAGCACAAAAATGTCTTTTTGAGCAGTCATTGGAAAATGGACATGAAATGCAATGGATTGAATAATAGTCTAGAAGTTTTAAGCAAAGCGTTACCAGTTACGTGTGTTAAAATCAAATTGAAATAAGTTTTGAAATGGAAAACTAAATAAATAATATTCTCTAAAAACAATTAACTATTGCTCCTAAAGTAGCATTTCATGTTTTGTGGCTATTACCAATGCATCATGTAGCATGTAATTCCAATATGATTACATAATAAGGTTGTACCAAGTTTCTTGTCACCTGTTCTGAAACTTATATAAATAAATCCAGAGATTTCCACTTCTGTATCTTTAATCTCTATTTTCGGCATGATTACATATTTAGTTGTCACATCTGCTTCATGTGTTTTCACAAGAATCATCTCCTTTAATGGAATAGAATGGTTGTTATTGTATACACATATACAATGAAATTTAATCTGCCTATCTCATGACAGTAAAAACAATATAATATACAGGGTGTATAGAGTGACACTTGGTGCACTACTTTTATTGTATTCACACATGTAAGGACTTCCAGTGTCCTGTGTGTGTTGTGTATTGTTGGTATTAGTGACTTAGTAGTTCACTAAAGGGGACACACAATCTGAATAAGGACATTCTGCTGGTCCACTATAGATGAAGGGCTATTTATGGTTAAGATTAGGTTTTGGGTTACAATTAGGATTAGATTAAGGTGTGCGGTTTAGGGTTAGGTTAAGGGGGCTAACAAAAGCATTATGTCTATGGAGACTCCTAACAAGCAGTGCATTTACATGGACTTTAGATGTGGGGTTACAGTTAGCTTTCTCAAGTAGGCTGATTTCTTAACTTTCATGTGAAATGGGAACATGGCTATCGCAATCAGGGTAGGGGATTAGAGAAACCTAATTTCCCCAGACAGGGTTCATAAAAGTCCCTACAGTATTTTCTTTTTTATTTCAGCATTTATATTATTAGCTTATATATGAATAGTTGTACACTTAAGTGGTGCAGTGATTAGCACTGTAAGAAGGTCCTGGGTTTGATTCCTGGGGTCGACCAGGGTCTTTCTGTGTGGACTTTGCATGTTCTCCCCGTGTTTGTGTGGGTTCTCTTCAGGTACTCTGGCTTCTTCCCACAGTCCAAAAACATGCAGTCAGGTTAACTGGGGACTCTAAATTGCCTGTAGGTGTGAGATAGAGTGTAAATGGTTGTTTGTCTATTTGTGGCCCTGAGATAGACCTGGTGATGGCTGGGATAGGCTCCAGCAAACCCATGACCCCTGCGGGGACTAAGCAGTATAGAAAATGAATGAAAGTCTCATCCTAGTCACAGGAATTCCTCAATTCACTATCTCTACATCCACAGAGCAGGGCAAGGGGGAGAGTATAAATCTGAGTAATATCAGTAATACCAAGCTGAAACCAGGAAGTCACGCTGGAAACCATGAAAGTGATTAAATGCTTTCACATATACACTCCGGACTAACTCCGGAGTCTGTGTGATGTCCACGTGGGTTCACTCCGATGTTCGTGTTCATACATGCATCCATCCATCCATTTTCTAAACCACTTTGTCGCTGCAGGTGTCGCTGGCATGCTGGAGCCTATTCCAACTATCATGCAGGCGAGAGATGGGGTCCACTCTGGACAGGTTGCCAGTTCACAGAAATCATTGTAGAGCGGTTATTTAATTCCATTAGTTTTATTAGTTTTTCCATAGCCAGCTATTATTTCATAATGGAATATTTCAGGACTGTGCCTAAAATCACTCCCTACTCCTTATATGGTGTGTTCACCATTTTGTAGTGCCATCTGAATGTTGAGTGACAATTCTCAGTCCCAGTATAAGACACTGAAAGTATCCCACTGCAACACTAAAATAAGTGTGCTTTCTTCTAACAATCTCATACTGCTGTATTCGCCGCTGTAAACAAGAAAATTACCATCATCATTATCGAGTGTCAGACATTTCAATTTTCTGCCTATTGAGTGGACTACTAAGTGTACATTATATAGCAATGCATACTCCTCTGCAGTAGGTGGTGGTATGCGCCTCAAAAGTCTCCACCAAGTGAAACAATGGGCACAGAAGTATGACAAAGTTTGAGGATGTTAAAAGTGATAGAGAAACTGAAGCTTTCTGAACCACACAATCAATATGAAGCAATTGTGTTAAAAATGGTTCTCTATTTCAAAACAGCTGATACAGTAACAAATAGCAACATCTGCTGGTCAAATACTTGATATTGCATTTTAAAAGGTGAAATAATCTGACACCATGCCGATACAGTGAGCGTTATAAAAGCAGTCTTTATGCTCCTGTTAGTTATATAATAACAATGCTGCAATAATATTACCAAATGCATGAAAATGCATGCAAAATGTCATCACAGCTAGCCCTACTCCTCGAAACAATGTTCAGTGTGAGTAAATGTATGTTTTGACTGCCTGGTTCACATTTAAATTGTTCAAATCATAGAACATTTTTTATATTCCACAAAGACAACCCCAGTAAATACAAAATGCAGTTTTAAAATATCCACAATTGTCGGGCCGTAGGTGAATAAGTAATTGCCAGCCTTCGGGACTGCAACCAGGGCTTTGGTCCACACTTCCAGGCTTGTCTATTTCTCTATTGGTAGAGACTGAAGAATAAAATCCCTTAGAGCTAGTGATTAGCATTGTTGCCTTACAACTACAAATCTACTGTTCGGAAACCTCTGCAATAGAGTTGCAATGGTATGAGATTTTCATGATATGATAACCTTCTCAGAAGATATTCATGTTATCAGTATATTTAGCATTATATCATAAGCATTATAGAATTATAAAATAAGCAAATGTTATATTCACATGCACCAAGCCTAAGATAATATCAATAGGACGATGTACCACATCTGCCCTGGAAGAAGTCTAAGTGTCTGCCAGGCAGAACTGAACAATGTGGCTATCGTGTAGTACATTACTTACATAGCTTGCTGCCAATTTGACAGGAAGGAAAATACTGTTCATGGCTGAATATGCAAAGATTCTACCAAGTTCCACAGAATTCAACATTACTTGGCAGATTAAAAAGTGAGATTAAAAGGTTTTGCAGTGTCTCCTAACTCCCAAAGAGAGAAGCAAGGGGATGTTCACTATGTCAGTGTTCCCTTCATGTAGAACCAGACAGATCCTTTCTACCACAATATCAAAACAGCTGAAGCCTGCAGACACATTGGATACATTGCAGTCAGATTTACCAGCAATGCCTTCGGGTGAGCAGCTCGTCTCACAGGATCAATGCCTGCACTTAAACTACAATATAACATGTTCTGTCTCTCTAATACCACTGTGAATCTCATGATTTCCTGCTTTTTTTCTCTCTTTTCAGGGCCACACCTCAAATCTCTGGGGAGGATCTAAGTGCATTTTATCAACAAAATCTGCTGAACACAACAGAAATGTATTACATTTACATTTAGCCATTTGGCAGACACCTTTATCCAAAGTGACTTCTAAGTGAGCCACAAAAGCAAGTAAAAATAAAATGTGTTTTAAGCCTAATTCTTTCTGAAAACAATTAGGTATTGCTGTTAAAGCAGCGTCAGACATTTTGTGGCCTTTATTAATGCAGCCGAGTCATCTTGTCAAGGTAGTTTCAACATGATTACATAACACAGTGGAATAAACCTCTTGTCATGTTGTGTAAAAATTGTTGTGCATGACTGAGAGGACTGAGAGAGTTGTTCCTGAATTTAAAGAAAAACTTTTTTTTTTTAACGGTGTTAGTGAGGTGGCATGGTGCGGTTAAAAGACTGAAAACTCTTTTTTAATTCTTACTTTTCTATATATAAAACATGGTGTGTTTTATACGTAGTTTGCACAACAATAAACAAGTTATTGTCTTGAGCTTTTTGTGACATCTGGTTCACTGTGCATATTAAAAAAGAGGAAGGAAGTGCAAAGTGCATTAAGTGTGAGTTTGTCTACTGCTTACACTCCTGACCACAGAGGATGGTTATGGTTCTAGACAACAGTTGAGACAAACAGCTATGAGTTTAATAACATCAACCACTGGATTTATTATTTTTCTTTTGTCTGCACCAGGTAATGTATATCTACATTTCTACTGTAGGACATACAGTAACTGGGATTGGGAAAATGGATTTAAAAAAATCCTAAAATAGACACTTCTGTATATTTATGTCTATTTTCTGCATGATAACATATTAAGCAGAAGTAGTTTTGTTGTGGTGATAGCTGAAGTCCTCTGATCTGTTTTAAATTCTGGTTACATTTATTTATGAAAAGGCATTAGAGGAAGCACATTGGTACTACTTAGTAGTATCTGTATCAGCTGAAGGGCATTGGATCTCTATTCTGAGTGGACGTAGTCCACACTGTCAGAGGTTCTCTACAACTTATGATTTCCAACTACATGGATACTTTCAGATGTAAGAAGGTAATGGGAGGTGTAGGTCAATTATCATATGACCTCTTTTTACTGGCACAGGTATAACAACAGGAAGAGGTTCAGGAAAGCTCTGGCTAAAAGCAGGTGGAACAGGACAGTTTACACAGTGGGAGAAGATGTATGTGTCACACAGTAAAGTCAAGCTGGATTTTCATTATCGTGACCTATATAAACTAAAACTAGCTACAGTTAGGTCCATATGTATATGGGCAGATACAGTTTTTATGATTTTGCCTTTATACAACACCACGATGAATTTGAAATTTAAAAAATCAATCTAAGTGTAGACTTTTAGCTTTATTGTATAACCTTTATTATAAAACCAACTAATTGTTTAAATCTGAGTGTTAATTGGACCCTTTGTCAAAACATAAAAATATTTTGAACTTATTTCTACTTTTAAACTAGCTTGGTTCTTATTTTACAAACAGGAACCTTTTTTTTAATCTCATGGTAGACCAAACACAGATTTTTGCATAAAAATTGTCAGATTTTATAAAAATTATAATACATCTTCATACGATATTTCACTCTTAGTTTATTTAAATAATTAAGACATTGTAAATTGTACTGTAATAGGCATTAAGAAGATTTAATCATAAAATTCAATACAGTGACTATGGAGGGATTTACAAATACCCTATTTTTTAAAGCCTGTTGTATCATATTTGAGAAACATACATCACAATTTTACTCTAATATAACTTCAAAATTATTATGGAATTGTAAACTGCTTTAATTACATTAAAATACAAATGTTATTCTCACCATAACTTTTATATACTTTTGAAGATTTACCTGTCAAAAACACGTGACTCACTACGTGATGGCAGACATTTTGGATTTAAATGTAAAAGGTTGTACAACAAGGTGCAAACCACTGGTAAGATTCAAGAACAGGAAAGCCAGAATATACTTTGGCAGAAAATAACTTAAAAAAGTTACGTAATCAGATTTTTTGCACAGATGAAAGCAAAATAAACTTTTACTATAATGATGGGAAGAGAAAAGTATGGAGAAGGAAAGGAACAGCTCATGATCCAAAGCATACCACATCATGTGTCAAACTTGGTGGAGCCAGTGTTTTGGCAGGGGCATGTATGCGTTTTTGGCCAATGATGGTAGAGCAGCTTTATAGTTACTGAAGACAAAACTGAAGCGGGAAAGACCCACAAACAAGCAGCAGCTGAAGGTGGTTGCAGTGAAGATCGGGCAACGCATCTCGAGGGACAAAACTAGTAATGTCCATGGACTCCAGACTTCAGGTAGTCATTAACTGCAAAGGATTTTCATCCAACTATTGGAAATTATGGTTACTCCTATGTTATCTTGGCTGTGAGCTTTGGATTGTAGTCATGTTGGAAGGTGAACCATCAGCTCAGTCTGAGTTACTGAGCACTGTAGAACAGATATTCATTGAGAATATCTCTGTACTTTGCTCTATTCAAAGTACAGAGATATAAAAGTACTGTGCTCTTGGGAACCTTCAGTGCAGCAGTTTTTTTTTATTTGCAGCCTTTCACATATAAACATGCAACATGCAAACATTGCAATAAACATGCCTCTAAGCTCTGCAGCCAGATCCTTGCTCTGATACAGTATTGTCGCCTGTGAGGCCTTGTATAGAGAGGTGTGTGCCTTTCCAAATCATGTCCAATCAGTTGAACTTACCGCAGGTAGACTCAAGCATCTCAGCAAAGATGAGAATGAGAGACGTCTGAGCCAGTTAACTACTGTTAACTAACTTATGTGTGTACTCTCCAGCTGGAGAGACTGAACTAGCTCCCACTAGCAAAGTGAGTTAGTTCATTACCTTTAGTTTTTACTATTAGAGTGAAACATGTTGACTGATCTATGTTTAGTTCCCATTGTTGCCACTAGATGTTAGTAATGAGTTACAGTAAGTTTTTTTGTTATGCCTTTTTTTTGTTATGTATAACTTGCAACATCTTCATTCCTTTCAGTGGTAGTGATATAATCATTTATTTGGCTTATGTTTCCTTTTATAAAGTAAAGCCTTTAAGCCTTTAACTATATACTAGTTTACAGTTTTCCCTAATTCTGTGTCTGTATTTTTTGGGTGTTGTGTGTAACACATTTTGTACTAACAGGCCACAGAACTACTATCTCACACGCTCTTTAATGAAGAAGTTCATAATTGCACAGCTAGAAAATGTCTTCATGGTTTCCTGCGTTCCCTGCAGTCTTCTTGCTCATCATGCATATAAGTCATGTAAAGAGGAAGGAACCTGTGTGTATTTTTATCAGCTGGATTTCTGTCGTTTGCATACAGACCACACATAAATGTTGTCAGGACAACTTTGTTCTCATATCGTAGATGAAGGTGCTTTTGCAGCTCTTGTTTGCGGAAGTAAATGTATTTCTTGTCTACATTTTTACTATCAAAATGTTTCGCCCTTGATGTCACAGAAAGGAACAGCTATGAGTTTACCAGCAGCACTAAGTGGATTTGTTGTCCTTCTCACTGTGCCAGGTAAAGTACGCTGTATGTAAAATTATGTTGTGCATTAGAGGAGACAGATGATGGTTAAAGGTTAAACATTATTATTTCTTATTCCATTATGTTTGTCGATTTAACCTGTTTATTTATGTAGTTTAGTTTGAGGAGGAAGATTATTGAAAAATATCCTGACCTGCTCACATGAAGAAGTTGTGTGACCATTCAAAGAGAATAAGATAATATTTCATGTATTGGTGACCATTTCTGAAGAGAAAGGGGGAAAGTGTTTTATAAAAGTGAAACTACTCTTGTTAAGTCAAAATTCTACTAAATCACAACATTGATAACAACTTAATATTAATAACTCAAACTTTGACTCAGTATCGTCAGTACTGATTAACTTTATTATGCATTATTCAAAATGTCATTAATGTGGATTTATGCAAATTAAGTGGTTTGCAGTGAATGCATGTAACATACTTTTCTGCTTCACATGGATCAGTGGTGAAGCAGCACTGAAGCTGAAGCCTCTAACAATTCTCATAAAAAGATGAATAACATTTTGTAAAGGTGATGGATTTTTTTAAAAACTTGTCCAAGATACAGTGGGTACAGAAAGTATTCAGACCCCCTTAAATTTTTCACTCTTTGTTATATTGCAGTCATTTGCTAAAATCATTTAAGTTAATTTTTTTCCTCATTAATGTACACACAGCACCCCATATTAACAGAAAAACACAGAATTGTTGACATTTTTGCAGATTTATTAAAAATGAAAAACTGAAATATCACACGGTCATAAGTATTCAGACCATTTGCTGTGACACTCATATATTTAATTCAGGTGCTGTCCATTTCTTCTGATCATCCTTGAGATGGTTCTACACCTTCATTTGAGTCCAGCTGTGTTTGATTATACTGATTGGACTTGATTAGAAAAGCCACACACCTGTCTATATAAGACCTTACAGCTCACAGTGCATGTCAGAGCAAATGAGAATCATGAGGTCAAAGGAACTGCCTGAAGAGCTCAGAGACAGAATTGTGGCAAGGCACAGAAGGTTACAAAAAATTTCTGCTGCACTTAAGGTTCCTAAGAGCATAGTGGCCTCCATAATCCTTAAATGGAAGACGTTTGGGACGACCAGAACCCTTTCTAGAGCTGGCCGTCTGGCCAAACTTAGCTATCGGGTGAGAAGAGCCTTGGTGTGCGAGGTAAAGAAGAACCCAAAGATCACTGTGGCTGAGCTCCAGAGATGCAGTTGGGAGATGGGAGAAAGTTGTAGAAAGTCAACCATTACTGCAGCCCTCCACCAGTCGGGGCTTTATGGCAGAGTGTCCCGGCGGAAGCC
>OMLM01013233.1:3016-17097 GCA_900302695.1 Helostoma temminkii | reverse complement strand
TTTTTTTTTTTTTTTTTTTTTTTCTTAAATTAATTTTTACAAAAAAAATTAAAATTATATGTAAAATGAATTAATGTACAAAACATACATTATATCAAATGTTTATTTCTCTCTCTCTCTCTCTCTCTCTCTCTCTCTCTCTCATTTAAACAAAAAGCAGCTGGTTACTAAGCAACCAGTCGTCTCGTGTCTGAAGTGATGTGTGGACTTTACCACCAATCACTGCACTCTCTAAATCTCCTTCTCCTCTGCAGGTACTCGAATGATTCCTGCCGACTTCCTCATTCCTGCTCAGTCTCAGCATCCAATCAGGAACAACCTTCACCACAAGGTAACTTCACAACTTCCTGCAGGAAGCTGAGACGCACACGGCGACACACTGAGATGTGTCCACTTCCTGTTTTCAGTTAGGGTCCAAACATCCAGACTGAAATGAATAATTATCACCTCTGAGTTAGAGCTGGGCTCCTTCGCCAGGTGAACAGTTGAAATGTCAGCACCAGTTCCGTCTGGATCCTGACCCGCTCGTCTGTGTGTCTCCAGATCCTGGTGGCGAACTTCTTGGCCCAGACAGAAGCTCTGATGAAGGGAAAAACTGCGGACGAGGCTCGTGCGGAGCTGGAGGCCGGCGGCCTGAAGGGAGACGCTCTGGAGAAGCTGCTGCCTCACAAAGTAAAACATCACGTTTGTGTTTCGGAAGGAAACGGTTCTGAAAAACCTCATTAGTCACGTGTTTACGCTGCTTCTCCGTCTTCAGGTTTTCCAAGGAAACAAGCCAAGTAACTCCATCGTTTTCAAGAAGCTGAGCCCATTCATACTGGGAGCTCTGGTTGGTGAGTGTCTTTACTGGTTTAGACTGAAGGCTGCTGCTTCATGAATGAATGAATCGGACTGAGATGACGCAGTTCAGCTGCTGTTTCTGAATCAATGTTAATGAAGAGTCGATCGTTTTAGCAAAAAAATATTAATATTGAGTTCAGTGGGAGGAGCTAACGCTGTTTCCTCTTCCAGCCATGTACGAGCACAAGATCTTTGTTCAGGGCGTCATCTGGGACATCAACAGCTACGACCAGTGGGGGTGAGTCACATTTATTCACAGTCAGCTGCAGCTCGTAGCCTTCATCAGTAGATGGCGTCGCAGAGCACAGCGACAGTTTCAGCCTCTCAGGTGCTGGAGCTTTAAATCTTCCCGTTCTGATTGGCTGATCCACTCAGTGAATCACCTGCTCTTCTCCTGTCGACAGTGTGGAACTGGGGAAGCAGCTGGCCAAGAAGATCGAACCGGAGCTGAAGGACGACGCGGAGGTGACGTCCCACGACTCGTCCACCAACGGTCTCATCAACTTCCTGAAGAAGAACTTCGCCTGAACCTTCCTCCTCCTCCTCCTCCTCCTCCTCATGTCATTGTGTTGTCTGAGCTGTGGGAACGAGCACTTTATGTCTGTTGGTCAGTTACATGTACCTGTTAAATGTGCAGATGTTGCTATAGGAACCCCCCCACCTTAATATACTCGGCACTGCCTCCAAAATAAAAGCCCTGTTTGACTGTTTGTCACTGAGTCTGTGTCCTGTTTGACTGAAACTGATCAAAAGTGAGTTCAGAGACACTGGAGGATAAAATCCCTTCAGCTGCTGGTTTTAGTGAAGCTGCTGAACTTAATGAATCTAAAGCTTCATTTATTTTACCTCTTTAAAATAAAAGTACTAGAGCTGACGAGTCGCCTCCTCAGGTGTTTTTAGATGGAACAAACACTTAATTACTTTAATAGTTTTGACTGTTGAGGCGTCACTTTGGCTCCAGTTCAGTTTTGTTTTGGTTTTAGTAGTTTTCTTCAGAACGACGCTGAGCTGCCTCCGCCCATCATTAGAATCTGCTGCGACGTCACAGTGACTAATGGTCCTGGTGCTCGGGGCAGTGTTTCATAGACGCTCGTTAATCTGCGTCTGGAATTAGGTTGATGCTGAGGGAAGAACACGGGACAGCAGGAGTCCTTGGGGCCCGTCGTCCCGCTTGTTTTACAACAATCCCTGCCCTACTGCACTACTTACCTGGATCAGGTGTGTTCGGTCAATCAGAGACTAGAAGATACCAATCGCTGTCTGACCCAGTTCCACCTTTGTCTGAAATGGTATCTTCCAGTGGCTGAACACACCTGATCCAGGTAATCAGCTGCAGGTAGGGCTGAGGTTTAACCTGTTCACTGTGATGGTGATTCTGAGGACTGCTTTCACGACTGGCTATATAAATATAAATAAGGCTTATACTACTATACTACTCCTAATACTATACTACTATACTACAGCTGTACTCAGCGGCTTCTGTCCTGCTGAAAATAACATGATAAAGCTGAAAACCTGATCTGAAACTCTGAATAAAATGTGTGAAATGTGAATGAGGTCTGGTGCTGGTGAGCAGGTTGTTCAGAGGGAGGAGGATACGTGCAGGTCCTGCCTCTGACAATGAAAACTATTCAGCCTGCTCCTCCTCCCTGCAGAACAGCAGCAGGTTTTCCTGCTGGCAGAAGCCCAGCGTACCTGCATGCAGGTGTCTGACAGAGCGGAGGACCGCCTCTGAGATTAGAGCACACTGTGGGGACAGAGACTGTGAAGATGGACGGCTGGACCTGGTTCTGTGTCGCAGCTGCGGTCGTCTACACCTTCACCCTGCTGAGGAAACTCGGACACGGTTCTGGTGCTGGATTCTGGTCCGTGGCCCTCGTCGGGGCCTCTCTGTTTTTTATTGTATCTCCGGTCGTGTGTGGACTGGTCGTCCTCGGCTGCAGCCTCGGCCTGCTCTGGGACACCAAGAGGACAACTGAGCTGCTGCCGGTGCAGAACCGAGCCGTGCTGATCACAGGTGAGACTGAGGACACACTGAGACACGAGAGACAGAAACACTGAGACACGAGAGACAGAAACTCTGAGACACGAGAGACAGAAACTCTGAGACACGAGAGACAGAAACTCTGAGACAGTCCTATGGCTCTACTGTAAACACGCTGGAGGTCATTGCAGTGTCGGGATGAGTTCTGGGTGTGTAGAAGGACAGTGTCCTCTGGAGTCACTTTTACACAGATTAATGTCAGAACTGAATCAGATGAGAACACACAGATGAGTTAGTACGTTTAAGTACTTCACACTTTACTCTGCCTTTTTCCTCCTACTGCAGTACTGTGTGTATCTGACATGTAAAATCCACAGTGTTGAAGGTAACATCAGATTTTAAACCTCGTTCTTCTCTGAACTCACTGTTCAATGTTTAAATCCAGAAAGCAGATCACTATCATCTCCTTCACTGTCCAGTTCATCATCTGACGACCGTCTCCATTTATCTGTTGGCTCTTCAGAGGGGCCGACCCCTCATGTTGGGAACCACTAAAGTATTTCAGTGTATTTAAACCAGTAATCTCAACCTGAGAACATGTTACTGACCATACACTTGTACTTTGTTCAGTGATTAATCTAAGAGTCTGACTTACTTCACATGAGTCGGACGCTCTGCTGAGAGCAGGTCGCCGTCGTCTTCATGATCCTTCAGACGTCCACGCTCTCCTGGTCTGGAGTCTGGACTCCTTCCCTCTGGAACTTTGGACTGGTGGCTGCTTGTTCCTGCTTCTCCCAGTCTCTTCTGCACCTGATATGATAAACCAGTGTTACCACTAAGGACTTGATGGTGTTGTTTAATTTCAACATCGTCCTTCTTTTACAACTTGTAGTAATTAATCAGGAAGCAGAGACTTTTCCTCTGTTTGTGGAGGAAACTCGCTCTGCTACAGTTTCTGCTGGAATCAAGATGATCCTGATTAGTTGTCAGATCTGCATAATGACGAGCTCTGGAATGAAGACAGTCTGGTAAATGGAGAGTTCTGCCTTGCAGCTAGACTTTGGTACAACGCCTGCGTTACTGCTATGGCAGCACTGATCTGCACTGCGAACAGAACCCAGACAGGGACCATGGTCGGACTCCTTCACCTGGAGCAGCATCTCATTCCCAGCACAAATAAAGAAATCCACCGTTTTCCACATCCACTGTCACATGTGGAGGCACTGACTCTCTTTCTAGTCGCTTCAGGCTCGGTCTCACACCCGGAGCCTGCTGGTCTGGTCTGATGAAGCCAACAGAACCACACGATTCTGGGGTCTCCAAACCAACACTCTGCTCTTCCTGGTGTAAGGCAGAACCGAGCTCACACTAGGACCGGGAGGTTCTGCAGTGACTGCAGTACCTCACACTCCTACAGTGCTCCGTCAAGATCACAGAGAAACATCGAGGGGCAAAGAGTCGGTCTACTGTTCCACAGACAGGACAGAATCCACCTGCTCCTCCAGGACCTGAGCTCTGCTGACAGGACCGAGACTCCTCTCAGGCAGCCCGATGATACCCTGATACCTGGAGCACACCCTCCAGTCCCTGCAGTGGTACTGACCATGTCCTTCAGCATCTCAGGTTGAATCTAACTTCCTCTGCTAGTGATATGGTCGAGGCCTCCTCAGAGGACATCTGGTTGGGTTCAGGAGCTCTTCAGAACGTTCTGACCGTTCTACCATTCCTACTGCCCACCAAGCACGGTTTCCCTTTCTGAGCCATCTCATGGTTTTTTAGCCTATTTTACTCCTCCCACACCCAGTGGCTTCAGCCTGATGGTCTCTGGTGTCCACCAGTGGTTCCTCAGGTCGCTGCCATGACAGGAACCTTCTGACAACGCTAATAATAATTATAATAATAATAAATCCATGACAAAACATAATTTATTAGTTCATCTGCATCTTCTGCTGAGTGTTTGTGACGCTGCTGTGTCAGTGTCTCTGCAGCAGCAGCAGAGACGATCACTGATCTCTGACAGAAAAGCTGTGTCTCAGTTTAGTTCTGTGTTCTCACTGGTTGGTACAGAAACTGCTCAGTGCCAAGAATCAACCCTTTTCTCTCCTGACAACGAAAGTATGTGCAGCTCCTCTGTGAGTGTCCAGGTGGTTAAAAGACGTGTTGTTTTGACCGGCACAGATATTTCAGGCATGTGTGGTTGACTGAACAACGGGCCGACAGGAAAAACAGGACTCAGAGTTGACTCTGGGACAAAGGTTGTGGGTCAGACGTCTGACAAACGATGGATCTGATCAAGTCTTAAAACCACAGTGTGAAACACGTCTTATCTCCCTGCACAAACACCTGCTGCTGCTTTATGTTGCTTCTGCTGTGAAACACATAAAACACCTGAATGCGACTACAAACACTCCTCTGACGTCGGTACTGCGACTGCACACCACACTGGGTTACACTAACCTGTGTTTACTTGCACTGTAGTAACCTGCTTACTGGAACTGTGTATACATGCAGTACCACAGTATCCAGGTGTCTCTGATGCTCTGATTACTCTGTTTACACTTAGGAACTCAGCTACTGTCAGTAGTGAGCAGGTTAGTGAAGAGCATGACTCAGCTGAACACAGTAAAATCAACAACCTGTCAATGAAATAAAAGGTCCTGCACTTGTGTTGGAAAGGCTTCAGGATTCAGTCTCTACCCTGGATGACAGAGTGACAGCAGGTTGGCACAGACGTCGCTTTCCTCTAAAAACATAATGTAATTTTTAATCCTCACTGTGTTTGTTTGTTCCTTCCCAGGCTGTGATTCAGGCTTCGGTCATGCCCTGGCGAAGCTGCTCAGTGGGAAGGGAGTGAAGGTGTTTGCAGGTGTGCTGGATGTGAATGGACCCGGAGCTCAAAAGCTTAGAGAGCGAGGATCCGAAACCCTGCAGGTCCTGCAGCTCGACGTGACCGACCGCTCCCAGATCGAGGCGGCGCATCGGTTGATCTGTTCTCAGGTCGGAGACGCAGGTAAAGCTAAACGCACCGTTCATTAGACCATTAGAGCCCGTTTAACTGTCTGCAGAGTAACAGAAGTACTGTGGTGAAGTACAAATACTTCACAAAGTACAGCACATGAGAAGATTGAACTTCTGCTCTTCACCTAAAACTAGATAAAGGGAAGCCAGAGAAGCTACCAGCCGCTGGGATTAGGATTAGGTGTGAGTCTTATTTAAGGAGAAATCTGGGTCCATCAGATCAGATCCTGACAACACGTGAAGAACGGTTTCTCAAGACCTTAGAAGAAAAGTAGTGACTTCACATCAGACCAGAGTCCAGGAAACTAAAGGCCCGTCTGACTGAGCCTGATCAGTGTTCATGAGTCAGCATCAGAAGGTTCTGAGGATCAGACCCGAGTAGAACTTTCTGTCTGGAATGAGAAGCGTTCTGTTTGGTGACGACATGGTGGCGGCAGCGCCGTGATCTGGACCTGGTGCTCTGCCTCTGGACCAGGACTTGTGAGAAATGTAAAAGGGTCCATCAGTGAACAGAAAATCCACCTTCTGGTGCAGTAAGTGGTTCAGAGTCCTGATCTTCATCCTGTAGACAAACTTCATACAGGAAACCAATTCTGTAACAGGTCACAGCAGAAACTGAAGGTTCAGGTTCAGAACTTTTACCAAACACAAATTATGACGTTTTCTCACTTCACTTCTCACTCGTTCTTCTCAATGTTTCCAACATATTTTACTGCATTTTGGAGGTCAAGTAAAAGTTTTCTAAAACTACTCAAATACTGTTTCTAAGTACAACAGTGAGTAAAGTACTTTCTACCTGTACTGAACACAGTGGCTGTAACCAAGCTGACCACAGGTGTCTGTGTCGTGTCTGCAGGTTTGTGGGGTTTGGTGAATAATGCAGGAGTCCTCCACTGCCCCGTGGACGCAGAGCTGCACCCGCTCTCAGTGTACAGACGCTGTGTGGAGGTGAACTTCCTGGCAGCTGTGAACATGTGTCAGGTCTTCCTCCCTCTGCTGAGGAAGTCCAGAGGACGTATTGTAAACGTGTGCAGCCTGGCAGGTGCGTCACGCCGACCAGTTCAGATACTTAGGTTCACCAGCGCAGACATCTCATCACCATGATTTAAAAACTAGTGTTTACTCTCACTATCCATCTGTAGAGCTCACTGACTGAGGAGGAGGATAGAAATGTACATTTACTCTAATATGATCATTTCTATTTCAGTCCACCTCAGAGGACAATACTTTTTACTGGAGCAGAAGCTTTTATCCAAAGTGACTTACAGTGAGGTACAAGACAGCAAAGGTCCGGGTTCTATCAGAACAAGTGTCTCAGTTTCATGAGAACAGGAGGAGGAGGAAGAGGAGGAGTGATCTGAAAGTGGAGAACAGCTTTCTGGTGTCAGTGGTGTTGCTAAGTTTGTCCTGGTAGTATTTAGTTTTTACCTCTATGATGTTGTGAGAAAAAGACGCAAGCAAGAGTAAAAGCAGACGTGGTCCTGGATTTGATCCACTTCCTCTCTGCATTCCTGAGCACGGGTCGATACTCACGGATCCCGTCAGTGAGCTGAGGGACGAGCAGGTCTGGAAGACGGGGCAGAGACCACCCAGACGGGTTGAGAGGGGATTGTAGAACCTGGCTGTGTCTGTGTCGAGGGTGGAGAAGACCTGCGGTGGAGGCAGAGATGCAGAGACAAAGAGAAGAAAACTGTTCATGATCGAGGGACCTGAAGTTGCGACGGAAAGTTACAAGTGGGGTGAGAGTATGTGAAGGTGCAGGGAGAGACAGTGAGCTGTATGAAGAAACGATCTGATAAATGTAGAGCGACATGTTTCTCAGGTGCAGTTACAGGTGAGAATGAGATCCAACTTTGTGGGTCTGGGGAGTCCAGGTCAGTCTCAGGTCAAAAGAGTACAAAGACAGCAGCCTGAGGTTTATTCAGGTGGATGTTCAGACCCAGATCACAATCACATGGACTGGCTGTGCAGCTGGAGTGGCAGTGTTCTGTGGGTGATCCAGGTTCTGTAAGTGCCAGAAGCTGAACAGTCGGCTTTGTTCACCGCAGACTGGCACCCAGAAGAAGTGGTCTGGGTGGGAAATGTCGTCTTCTGTAAAAGAGACATGTCCTACGTTTGCAGAGAAGAACGGGGATCTGCTGAGACCACGTAGTGAAGCAGGGTTTTCACTAGGAGAAGAAGTGAAGGACACAGAGCGAGTACAAGAAGATAAGGTGTTCTTGCTGAGTGGACTCGCACAGGTAGACTTACTGGACAAAGTCTTCACAGGTCGAAGGTGTAAATGCTCTGTGATTACTAACGTCACAAGAAAAGCACAGACTTTCTACCCACAGTTCTTAACACTATTAAACTGAATCAGCAGTAGTATTTAGCTGCTTGTCCTGGAGGAGTGTTCACGACAAAATACTGTAAGAAGAAAAACTTAATTCTCACGTTGTCTTTATTTGGAGAATATTTAAGTCTATATCTGATCTCTTCAGGTTACAGACTTTCCTGTGTGATAAACTTTACTTCTGTTCATCAGATCTCAGACTGTGTTAGAACATGACACTGTTATAACTTCAGAAACCACAGTCTCATTAACAGCTGTGTTCTGGTTGAATCTGGAGGAACCACCAGTAACATCAGCACTTTAAACTGTACAATTTGTTTGAAATGTACCTTTTACCAAAGCACCTGACTTGATGTGGGGTTGAATAATTTTACTGCAGCCGTTTCTAAAACGAGTCTCTCTTCATGATTCCCCTGCAGGTGAGGTGCCGATGCCCATGTTCGCTGCTTACGGAGCTTCGAAGGCAGCTCTGAACATTTTCTCCAAAGTGATGAGGATGGAGTTGAAGCTGTGGGGAGTCAAAGTGGCCGTGATCCAACCTGCAGGCTTCAAGACAAGTAGGTCTCTTTGTACCGAGCCGCTGCCGATAGTGTGGACAGTTACAGGAACTGTACAGGTGAATAAAACCACAGTAACCAGTAGAAGACGGTCGATGCCGAGCACGTCTCCACCTTCTCTGCTTCTTTACCCTGAACAGTTTTACTAAACACATGAAACTAAACTAGGACAGAATGAATAAAGCAGAAACTTAAGTAAAACTCGATCAGTCTACAGAAGATGATTTGTAAACCTCATAAACCACATTTTATTCACTAAACATATCAGATGTTTAAACACAGACATTAAACATTTATACTGGAGGAAAAAGTAAGTGAAGCTTGGATCTAATCAGAGGCTGAGCTGCTGTAGCTGTGGATCAGAGAGTCTCAGGACGTCTGAGCTTCTCTGCTGGGCTCAGTTTAGATTTAACCGTCTCTGCTGAGCTTCAGCTGGTGGACACACTGACATCAGCAGATACTTCCCTGCTGGGATGATGTTCTCTTAGCACCGCACACAGTGAGGACTTCTCAGCTGCAGCTTCACATACTTTATCCTGCCACTTCGCTCTGAATGTTTAATGACCTCTAATGAATCTCTACGAACACTAATGACTTACTGGCTGTTTCCTGTGAAACTAAACCTCATGTTCTCGCTCTTCAGACATCTTCGGAAACAGCGACGACCTGAGTCGCTACAGAGACGACATCCTCTCAGGTATTTCCGCTGAGGTCAGAGAGGATTACGGAGAGACCTACATCTCGTCTCTCTTCGACCATTTGTCCAAAATGCCGCAACAGATGACGGGGGATCTGAGTCCCGTGGTGGACGACATGTGTCACGCTCTGCTGTCCGTCCGTCCCAGACCCGTGTACACGCCTGGACAGCTGGGATGGCTGCTGCCGTTCCTCCACCGCTGGTGTCCCACCAACGCGTTCGACTCCGTCATTAACAGCGTCTTCAGACACACTGACTGCGAACCTGCGGGACTCAAGAGGAACTGAGACCGGATCCGTGTTTCTACCTGCCAACACGACCCAGAACCTGAAGTCCAGATTCAGAGGTTTTTAGGATGATCAGCAGAATAAACGTCTGTCACATAATCACTTCCATCCAGAGTTAATCTGTTCAACTGTTTTAAATGTTTTCACTCTGTCCTTGTGGATTATTCTGTGTAGATTAAAACGAATAAAAGGAATCAGTGTGCAGAGCTTCATCACATATGACAGACACGTGAATACAGAGCTGTGGTTTTAATGAAGGCACCACGGTCAGAACGCTCGCAGCATCGCAGACACATCTTTTATAAAAAAACTGGATGTATAACATCCGCTCAGCTTTAAAACACTGTTCCACAACAATCACTCAAACGCTTCCAGCAAACAGCTGTTAAAAGAAAAAGTCTCTGTTCAGTCCTTTACATAAAAAGTTTTCTAACTTCAGTCCTGAGGTTTCAGAAAAACTCTCTTTGTGTTCGTCTTTTCCGTGTTTTGGTTGACGTCCTCGTCCGTCGCCGCTCGCTCGCGCTTCTTCGCAAACTTCTTCTTCATGCTTCCAACTAAACTCTCGTACCTGAAACACAATAAAGCAGCTGAGCACCGAGCAGCTTGGTCCTGATCCTGTTTAAGTAAGTGGTGTTTTATTAAAATAATATTAATAATATTAATATTAGACGAATGTGTTAAACAGATCAAATCTAGAAGTAGAGACATTAGCTAGTTAACTTCCACTAATGAGTCTCTGCAACAAAGACAAAGGATCCGTTTGTACCTCAGAGCCATTTCTTCATCTGTGACGTCCGTCTGCATTCGGCTGATCTGCTCTTCCTCTCGTTTCTCCTCTTCCTCTCTGGGATTCATCAGAGCCATCAGTTTCTGTGAAAGGTGACGAGGCCCACGTTAAACCAAAAACCATCCAGTGCAAACGTTACGAACAGAGCTTTACCCAGCACAGTGTTCACTGTACTGTTTATTCACACCTGTTCAATTATTAGTTATTAAAAATGTCTTCAGATTAAACATAAAAATCATTTATGAGTAAATTACACAGAAAACGCTGCACTAACGTGTCTGTAAAGTTTATAAAAGTAAATGTTTCACACGTTTTACAGTAAAATGTTTAAAGCTAATTTCTTCCAGCTGTTTTCTAACAGTCGACTGATCAGTAAAATAATCTTTAGCTTCCTACAATCTGATTCATGATCAGGTGTTAATGTCACTGCTGAGCAGTGAGACATGGACCTCAGGTGACAAGAGGTTCATCTAAAACAACTTTTTACTGACTAAACTAGATGAAATAAGACAGATTACTAAGAAATAATGAAGAACTAATAAAACGAAACAAACCTCCACCTCTGGATTAAAACCTCTGAACGACATGCGACCGTACTTCAGGTTTTCACAGGGAACAAAACTCTTCTCCTCTATGATCAAGTTCCTGAGAGGGAGGAGAAATGATGTGAACAACCTGTAATCTGAAAACTTCTCGTGCCAGACTCCATTCATAAAAATTAAAACTAAGAACCTTTAATCAAGTACTTGAGTACAGATATAAGGTATCCGAGTATTTCCTTTTCATGCCACTGTACTCTTCTACAAAACTAGTGTTTTCTGAGAATTTTAGTTGTTTTACAAGATTTTTCCAATGAAACACAAGAAGAACTATAATACAATATGTTGTTACTAAACAGTAGATGCAGGCAGAGCAGAGAAATGTCAGTACTTTTAGTAAAAATGTCCTCGTACGTCTGCTTAAATATCTTCAGCAGCATCTGAAAGCGATGGATAGATGTGAGTCCTTCTACTGCGATCACTGATCGATCAGTGGCTGCTGGACTGATGGCTAACAAAGTTATAAATTAAGTTTTAGCAGGAATGAGAGATTTCTGAAAGGAGTCTGGCCTGCAGTTCTGGTGCATGAGCGACACCTACTCTTGGGCTTTTAGCTCTGGCAGGTCCAGATACCAGTGTTCATCACTGATGATCCTCTTCTCATCTTCTTCCAGCTGCTTCTTGGTCTCAGCATCCAGACCTCTCTGCATGAACTGCGGAAGGAAACAGTTTTATTTGACCCACAGCTGTGCTGAGGGTGCAGTGATAGCTGGGCAGCTTTATTCCACACACACACACACACACACACACACACACACACACAACCTGACACCAAACTGTGACCACACTGTGATGACATTCACTCACCAACGTGTACAGTAGAAAACACTGTCAGTGAGCTTGTTATCTTTGGCTAAGCTGTAACATAATTATAAACCGAACTATTTACTAGCTCAGACTGTACATAAAAATATCTTCATTTGACACTTGTCGATTATATATTTTTTTCCAGTGACGATGAAATTAATTATTCCGTGATTTCTGACTGAAGTTCGGCGTGACGCTGAGCAGCTAGCATTAGCATCCTCCGCTAGCCAACACGCAGCAGTCTTGGCTGCTTCACTTACCTTCATTCGCATGAGGTTTTTGGAGAGTTTGACGGAGTCGTTAGCCATATTTCATCCGTTCAAAGACAAGCGACCAAGCTGCGGGAGGTTTTAATCTTCAGTTCGGCCACTAAATGTTCAAAACCACGAGCAGCGGCTCCACGCAGCTCAGGCAGGAGCAGTCGAACGTCGAGCAGCAGCTAAGGTCTGGCTAATCTACCGCTGATAGCACTGATCATAAATAACTTTCACTGCAACCGATTTAAATAATGATATTATTATTATTATTATTATTATTATTATTATTATTATTATTATTATTATTATTATTATTATTAATAACCGGACACGGAGGCTTCCGATCAGCTCCAGCTTTACTGTGAGTAACAGTGTTTATCTGTTTATCAGTGTGTGACACAGTGAAATAAGGTGAAAAATCTAAATAACAAATAAAAATAACAACAGATGTCAGAGAAGTAAAGAACAGAGAAGTGAAGTGTTGGGTAACTTTCAGCTCTGCCCTCACATCGTTGCTCAATCTGTGGTGAAACTGCAGGAAGGCACCGACACCGGTTCCTCTGCAGCCACTTTATTCACACTGAACTGATGTTGTATGAGGAACAGCTCAGTGTGGTCTGGTCTCCAGTGCCGGTCCAGTTCTGTCTGGCACTGAGCTGCACTATCACAGGTGTTCTGTTCTGACCACCAGTAAACAGAAAGGACAGCAACACTGAGCATAAATTTATTAAATGTCTACATTTATGCAGGCGAACCTAATAAAGCGACTGAGCTGGAACATGGAAGTGCTCAGTGTGAAAACAAACTAACTGACAACTAGACACCTTCACGGGTCCAGAACCGTCCAAACCTGCCAACTGATCCCAGTTCACGACTGGAGGAAGCTAAGCTAAATAAAATCAATAGAATCTCTTGTTAATGTAATTGTGTTTTGATCAGTTTATTATTGACAGTTGATTAATTAGTTCCAGAACTGAGTTCACTCTGCTAACACATTTCCCAGCATGCATCTCCAGGGACTGTTTTTGTAGAAAGTTCATGAGGAACCTGGTTGTTTCTGTTCACAATAACAGAAACAACTGAGCGTGTCCATATAAACAGATCAGGAACCAGTGAAGCAGGTTTTTCTAGGTGGAACTGTGCTTCCTGTTCAGTCCGATCATCTCAACTGTGTGAAGTTAACCAGAGGCGTCTTCTCTTCTCAGTTTGGTTCTTCTCCTTCCTCGGCTCAGCAGACTGGTAACGACTGGTCCGGTCAACTGAACTCTGGTCTGAGAAGAACTAGACCAGTTAACTTCCGCTGGAGCAGAGGAAGTTCACTGGAAACCAGTTCCAAACCTAGAATCCTCAGTTTAACGTCATTTCATGAAGAAACTAAACAAACGTAGTTAAGTGACGAAGAGTCCAGATGTTAAAGTGACTCAGTTTTCACTTCTGTCCGGGTCAGAACTAAAACACCCGAGGCCCAGGTCTGGTTCAGTGGCAGTAAATTTAGACCTGACCAGAATTCGGGCCAGACCCAGAACAGTCCTCAGAACAGAGCAGACCCCTAATGACCTGTGTTTGCGACTAATCAAATTGCCGGAACCAGAGCGGGTGGTTGAAACCAGGGCTTTTTGGGCCCCTCAGGATCCGGTTGGTGAAGCAGCTACATTGTCCTCAGACAAAGTCCTGGACCACCAGCTCCTTCAGAGAGCGGTGGGACACCTCCCCCCTCTCCGCGTCCCTCAGCACAGTCAGCTCCTCCTGTAACTGGGCCACGGGGCGACCCAGCTGGTACCCCAGGTCCACCAGCAGGTCTAAGAGTGCCACTCTATATTGGTTCAGCCCATATCGCCGGACCGGAGGCAGCGCTCTCTGAGCCACAGCGAACGCCTGCTCCGGTTCGTCCAGGTCCCGGTAGCAGACGGCGAGGG